>PVHX01025253.1:0-22665 GCA_004024805.1 Geosciurus inauris | reverse complement strand
AGTCACCAGTCAGTGGAAGGGGGGCTGTACAGCTATCTGCAGGTCTGTGCTCCTTCCACAAACTGGCCTGTAGCAACAAGGCCAGTGGCTGGTCCTGAGAGTCAATTCTCCACATCCCTATCCCCATCTGCCCCATCCCCAACAGCCCCTGAACTGGCCTCCCAAGGCCAGGTAGTCCTGGTTCTTACGTGGCCAAAGGGGTCCAGGTGGTTGTTTGTCAACTTCAGCTTCTGAAAAGAGACCAACTGCCGCATCCAGTGGGCCCCAGTGGCAGGAGAATCTGGGTGGACATAAAGCCTTCCTGGCATGGCGGGCTCAGCCTTCCCTGCCACCATCCTGCCAACAGAGCAGATAGAGCGGCAGCAGCTGATTACATGGGGTCTAGTGAAGTCCAGATGCCCTGTCTTTTCTGAGAGTAAACCCCCAAAACAGCTGCTGCTCCCATCCCAATGTCAATCAAGGACTTTTGGTTAGGCACAAGGGCAGGGGAGAGAGTGCTAAGGAAGAGAGAGGAAGCACTGTTCTGAACCTCTTTTACTTCACTGTAGCACATACAGAGATGATGAGGAAATATGAGAATTTAGATGAAGCATTCAGGTTAATCACAAATATACCATGGGAAAATTTAGGCACTTGGGTGTGTCATATTTATAATTTGTTTATTTTCCTTTATGCAATGCTGGAGATTGAACCCAGGGCCTTCCACATGCTAGGCAAGCACTTTACCACTGAGCTACATCCACAGCCCTTTTTACATCTTATTTTGAGACAGGGTCTTGTTAAATTGCTGAGGCTCACCTCAAACTTGCAATCCCCCTGCCTCAGCCTTCCAAGTCACTGGGATTTTAGATGTACACCACTGTGCCCAGCTTATATTTGTAATTTTTGAATGTTATAAATTGTACTAGCTGGAGGAAACTTCTCAAAGGGTTTAGACATCTTTGAAATTGCTTGCCCCAAAAATAATGCCAAGAAATTAATTAGTAGCTGGCTCTCAGCCAGAGCCTGCTTTGAATTATGACGTAGGCCAAAGAGAGAAGAAACAGAAATGTGGCCCTGGCCAGGACCTGGCCACCAAATCCTGCCTTCTCAACTCAACCTCTGCCAGCTCTCCTACCCTATCGTGGAGCCTAGGCCCCTGGCCAGCTGCCCTTTCCTTGAGTGGGTCCTGCTTTGAGCTCCAGAGGCAGAGAGAGTACTAAGTAGTTAGCTCATGAAAAGTAGCCCAGCACTGACTTACCTGGCTGGCCCCAGCGTGGTCTGGCCCCTCAACCTGCCTATCTCCCCCAGGCCCTTGCTAAAGGGTCCTACCATCTGACCCCCAGCAGCAGCCTCATTCAGTCTAAATGTGGACATACTCTATAGCCAGACAGAGAACATGAATGGACAAACAGGTGGTGCTCTGTCCACACTGTATCTCACCCTTCACTCCTCCAGGAGTGAAGTGGCTCCTCCAGAGCCACTGCCAGCCAGGTGTCAACCTCCACTATTAAAGACCCCCAAGAAAACAGTTCCCATCCTCCTCCCAAGTAAAATATCGACAGAGCCTAAATCTTCCACATTAGTGTTTTTCCCATCACCCAAAAGCACAGTCACCAAGTCCTGATTGTCTGTGCCTGCAAGGAGAGCATGAACCCCAGAAGTCCACAAACGCTGCAGCTGTTTTTAGACTAAGCCCTGCCGGGGCAAGTGTGCAGATACTGGCAGCCCTCCCTAGCCTCTGCAGCAGTAGACTTGAGGCTGTGGCTTTGGGCAATAACTTAGAGTAGTTGGGGAATCCCTGGACCAGTCTTGTGGGGATAAGCAGGAAGGACAGTTGAGGGAAGATGGTCCCACGCCTCTTACCATTTGTTGTCACAGAATTTGTAGCGGTGGTCATCTGCAGGGACGATGTCAATCAGCAGGATGTACTTGGTCTTGGGGTTCATGCCTGTGACTTTAACCTTGTAGCTGGGGAACATCCTCCTGGAGGAGTGAAGGGGTGAGATACAGCGTGGACAGAGCACCAGGAGCGATGACAGAGTGAGCGAGGGCAGAGTGCCCTTTTAGCAAGAGATTGTGGCCCTATAGTAGTTACATGGCATCTCCCTTTGCCCTAGCTGCTCTCTCTGAGCCCCTCAAGAGAGGGGCTGTGTCCAGGAAAACAGTTTACATGATGTCCCAAATTCCCCTCTCCCCATAAGTCCCCTAAGACTGGGGCCCAGTGTCTGTGAGCCACCGAAGCACAGAGACCCCGGTCAGGATTATGAGAGAGGATTTTAACACCAAACTGGTTTGCTAGCCTGTACATAGCTAAATTTCTGGGGCACCATCACGGAGTGCCAGAGCATATGACCCAGAAGCCCCTGGCAGCTGCTGCTGCTTCTTTTTTTTTTTTTTTTTGGTACTGGAGATTGAACTCAGGTGCACTTGACCACTGATCCACATCCCCAGCCCTGTTTTGTGTTTTATGTAGAGACAGGGTCTCACTGAGTTGCTTAGAGCCTCGTTGTTGCTGAGGCTGGCTTTGAACTCGCGATTCTCCTGTCTCAGCCTCCCAAAGTGCTGGGATTACAAGCTTGCGCCACCGGGGCTGGGGATACAGCTCAATTGGTAGAGTGCTTGCCTTGTCAGCTGCTTCTATACACAATGAGATGCCTCCTTTGTGTCCCAATGGAAACCCTGTGAGCTTTTACCCAACTTGCAGGAAAGCAGGAGAGTGCTGCTGACAACCCTGCTAGGTTTGGATTCCTCTTGTGTGTTCAGCAGGAGTATTTCTCACTGTGAATGGCTCACCTGGGCCTGTGCACCTAACTGAAATCAGGAAAACTGGGTCCAGGTGCACAGATTCTGAAACCACGATGCCATAGTCCACAGCCTGACCTCACCACTGATGACCATAAAGTGTTAAGGCAACTTAGGTCTCCTCTGCTGTGGTTTCCCTATCTCTAAACCGAGGATAACATCACTAGCTAGATCATAGGTTGCCACACAGATTAAATGAGTCCACTTGACTATTATCGCCCCCCCTCTGCTTCACACGCCACAAGTCTGTGGTATAACCTATTTTTATGAAAATGGATTCACCAAAAAACAGCTTTCCAGTTCCTACAGCCCATGCTGAGGCTGTCCAGGATCCTGAGGCTCAAAGAACATTCTAGAGAAAGGCTTCCCAGACCCCACAGCAGATACACACATATCTGCAGGGGCACAGCTCCCTCCCCTGGTCACCAGGCCCCTGACACTGAACTTCACCAGAGAGCAGACAGATCTTTCTCACACTACCTCCCAGCAGCCCCCTGCTCCCCACTCCATCTTCCACAAAAGTGCTCTTGCTAGCAGGGAGTGAAGCAGGACCCAAACCTAAGTACCAAAGCGCTACGGAAATGGGAACCTGCCCACCCTGAGCTGTGACACTGCCTAGCCAGTCCACTCCAAGAAAACCATCAGCTGGTTGTCTGACTCTCACTAACCCAAGAGTGTATGGGTATCTACACAAAAAGCTGCCCCAGACACCTCAAACAGATGAGAGTCCCTATTTTGTTCACAAAGGTACCACCTTACCTGGGTAGGGCAGAGCTTCCAGATAGAATCAAGCTGGCAGACCCTACAGCGAGCCCCTCCAGGACCATGAGGCGGAGGAAGGACTCAATTCCAGCCCTGTCCAGGCCCAGCCTGTGCCTCCTCTCCTGCTGTAGGAGATGCCTGTGAGCGCCCTGCAGAGGGGAAGAGGGGCTGTGCGGGGCCTGCGCACACAGGCGCATGTGCGTGAACACGTGGTGCAAGTGCGCATGTGTGCATGCCTGGAGGGCGGGGGTACTTTTAGCTGCTAGTCTAGGGACTTATAAACCGTGTGGAAGAATTTGTCTCAGATGTCAATTGAAAGCATTTTCAAATGTCCACCCCACCCCCTCTCCAAGGATATGGGAAGTGAAAAGGCTCAGGAATCCATCCTGCCTCCTGTTCACCAGCCCTCTGCCAGGCCTGGGGGCACAGCTGGAGCCTGCACCACCCTCTTTCCTGGCTCTGCCTCTCTTGAGGTGGGCCTTAAGTTGAAGGGGGAGGGTAGCGGCTGCCTGGCCTTCCCCTCAGGGAGGAAGGAAGGCCAAGAATCCTGTCCCCTCCAGCCCACCATTTTGTAACTGCTACAGAAACAGCCACAAAATGGGGCAGCCCTGGCTGTGCCTGGGCTGGCCTGGCACCTGTGGCCTGCACTTAGATTGTTTCTCCTGTAATCACTCCAGGTGGCAACAGCAGAGGGCAGCCACAGCTTCCTGCCCAGGCCAGTGTCCACACGGGGGCCAGAAGGAAATGGCTAACTGCCACTTCACCAGACTTCATAACCCAGATGGAGACCAGGCTGAGGGACCCTATCCCCTGCTACACTTCACCTCAGCAGCTCAGGAGGCCAGGGGGACATTGACTGAGTGCTTATTAGAAGCCCTTTTAGGAGCCTGTACTCTGCCTCCCAAGGCTTGGAACTGGTATCTTGCTGGCCCCTCCAGGAAGCTGACCAGAGAGACCAGACTTCAGACAGATAGTAGTCTCAGGGAGATGTTAGGGCATTGGTGCAGGGAAGGAAGTACTCTCCTAGCCTCTGCCTCCTCTGCCAAGGATTTCCCTTTTCCTGGGGAAGCAATCCTCAGAATCAGGGAGGGCAGCAGGGATATCTGGTCTAGATGGGGTGTTCAGCTGCAGGCTGAAATGGCTGAGGCTCAGGAAGCTCCACTGCCTTCATGGAAACAGATGGCTAGGTCTTTGGCAGGGTACAGTTTCAGCACTGCTGCTGAGACCACGCAGAACACACTATGGCGGCCCTGACCTCTTACCACTCCCCCACCTAGGTGGCTCCGGAAGGATGAATGGCCCAGCCAGGGTGGAGAAAGGGCTGCATGGGAAGGCGAGGCACTCCTCCATCCGTGGCATCTATCTCCCCTTTGTTGTCAAGGACTAACTTGGGAACTCAAAGGTCTGGCTTGAGGGTTGTCATCAGATCAGCATGACTCGGGCAACAGAGGCCAGGCTAGGTTTGGGAACTGTGACTTCCTCTGGGCTCTACTGGAGAAGTAAAGGTCCTCCCTAATGAAACATATCAAATCAGGGAGTAAGATGTAAGTTGCTCCTCTGATTTATGACACAAAATATACCTGAAAACTAACACCTTCTGGGGAAAGGAAACCTCTGTGGGCTGGAGGGGAGGAGGAGGACCAAGAGGAGAGGCACGGACTGCGCCATCTCCCTCTCCCTCTCAGGCTGTCTCTAGTGCCCGCCGGCAGCCGGCCCCAGGCTGCCTGCGCTGTCCCAGTCCCCTCCAGGCCCCTTGCCCCGCCCACTTCTCGCGACCCTCCTGCAGCCTTCACCCAGGACCCGCGCGCCTTCTCGCCACGCCACGCTCCCTCTCCGTGTTGTCCCGGGTCCCGGCGCCCCTCGGACCCGGTACCCCCAGACAGATGGGGCACCCCCCCTGCACAGAACGCGCGGAAACGGCTCCGCCGGGGGAATAAACAAGCTGCCTCCCCGCCGCCCGCGAGGAGATGAAAGCCCGGGTTTCTCCTCAGATCATGAAACGGACTCTGAAAGGGTGCGGGGCTGGAGCCTTTATCGGCTTCATACTCGGAAATGGTTTTAGAATGAGCTGCTAAGATAAGCGTCCTCGGACGTTTCTGGGTGTCGGAGGCTTGCGGGGCCAGGGCAGCGGCTTGGGGGCATCTTGACTTTGGCAACAAATCTAAACACGAACTCACTATAGAGAGAGGGGACGCGCAAGTGATCGCTGAGCTGAGGGAGCCGCGCGGCTCCAGGTCGAAGCGGTTGTCAAATTCAAGGCACTAACCTTCCTGCCCACCCCCAATCCGGGAGCATGGGGCACAGAATGCAGGACCTAGGGTCCCACCCAATTCTCTCCGCCTGGCCGGGCCCCAAACCCACCACAGCCCGGATTTCCCTGGGACTCCCGGGGCTCCAGAAGCAGCCTTCTCTTAAATTTGGCACAAAACTAAATCGAAGGGGTGAGAAGTCTGGAGAGTGGTTTCAGGGTGGGAGTGGTGGAAACCGGGAGGGCACTCAGGAGGGACTCTAGGTGGCTGGTATTGTTCCCTTCCTTTTTCTGGATGGTAGTTACATGTCTGTCCCTTTTGTGAAGTCTATAGAGCTGTACACTTAAGATTTGTACACTTTTCTGGAAAAATATTGCATTTCAATAAAAAATCTACATTAAAATTATATAGGCTTACACACACACACACACACACACACACACGCCTTAGAACCCAGAGTCTGGGGCGGGGGGGCTGCAGGGAAAAGACAGGAGTACACTGGAAACTCCAGCCATCTTCTCTTCCTAATGTTCAGGGGTCCTCAGGAAGAATACTGGATAGGATGGGAACAGGCCAGGGCTCAGACACCAAGGCTGAGGTTAGGATGGGGTAGGGATCGGGTGCTGCCTATACCAAAGCCAAACTTTTTGTAGCCAAAGGATTTCTGAGAACACCATCCAAGCTACTCAATTGATTCCCACTACACACACACACACACACACACACACACACACACACAGAGTTTTCTAATTCGCCCAAAGCATTTTTAAAAAATATTTTCCCTGAGGGGAGGAGCAGGGTGAGAGTGTGTGGAATGGATGCTGTTTGGGAAGGTCAGTTGCTTCTCTTAGATTTTTTTAAAAAGGCACTTCCTTTTGATAGACTTTTGCTTTCAGAAAATACTTTAAGAAGAGATCAAAGCACTCTCTCCCCAACCCACTTTCCCAGTGTCTTCAACCCTTACTTCTCTTATCATCCACGCCACTGGGCTCTGACGCTCTGTATACAGAGCGAGGGCAATTGGCTTTGAAGCCCCGGATTAAGCCTGGCCAAATCCTTGCCTCAGAATAACAAACAATACAGGTTCAACAGGAGTTCTCATCAGTAGTTCATTTTTCAAACGCAAATTCACTGTCACTAACACAAGCAACATTGAACTCAACAGGCTATGAAGGCTGATAGTGGAGATTTATCTGGTGGCAAAACATGACCTAGGAGTAAGGCAGTCAGTTGGTTAGGAAATTTTCATTTTGGGGAGGTTTATATTTAAATTTTTGTGGAGCTCACTTTTATCTGTGTTTGAGAGAAAATGCAATTTCTCACATGTATCAAGTTTGGCAACAATGTGAAGTCTGCTCTTTGCAGTTACCAACATGAGCCCTGTGGGTGCAGAGGCCTGAGATGGACAGAACTAGCCCCCATTTTACACCTGATATCAGGGGTTCCTGAGCATTCAGAAACTAGTATGTCACCTTGTGGTCGGCATTTTATTCACCAAATAAAATTAACAATTCCATTTCTACTCAATGAGGGAGACTCCTCTTTCCAGACTTTCAAAGACTCAGATGGGCTTAGATGGGAGGCTTATGAGTCAAGAACTCAAACTAGCTTGAGAACATCCTGCATCTCCCTTTCCAGGAACCCCTCTTCCCCCACCAGACAGTAAGTCATCACATCCCTAACCAGTCATGGTCTCTAGGGCAGGACAACAGTCCCACATTAAACAGGGCCCTGCAAAAAATGCAATCAAGGAGATTTCTCAAAGCTAGGGTCTTGTTCTGGGTGGGTGTGGGGTGTATCATCTGCTTGGCTTGTGTAGGCCTAGCAATTGCCTAACTTCCCTGCTCTGGGTTTAGTTTACATCTTCTCAGTTCTCTTCCAGTTCTTGCAGTCTAGGAATCTATGATCCAAGGTTTAGGAGAGAGGTTCAGGCCATTGCTAAGAAATGAAACTATCCCAGAAAGGGTTCTGGTGGAAACACAGAGTTTAGGGGAACAGGGAGAGGCACAGGAAAGAATGTTGCATACAGAGTAAACGGCATCCAGAGGCTGCCCTTGCACAATCATCAGAGTGATAAAAGTGATTTCTGAAGACATTGGGGTGGAGGTAGGGGCTGGGATGGAGCTCAGTGGTAGAGCAGTGTGCTCATATGTATAAGACCCTGAGTTGGATCCCCAGCATTTAAAAAAAAAAGTGGGCAGCTATGCAGGAGGACATAAGGTCTATGAGATCGTGGGGTGTCCTATGAATCGTGCGGTGTCCTGTGAATCATGGGATGGGGGTAAGGAAGAATGAGGTTAGTGACTTATTGACTTTCTTAAGAACTAGATCCAATCCAAAGATAACTTTCTGCCATAGAAATTAAAGGCTATGATGAATCCATAATTGGCCAACATTATTACAGCCTCCCCTGGCCCCTGTAGTGAGGATTGAACCCATGGTTTCACACATGCTAGGCAAGCACACTACCACTGAGCTACAGCCCCAGCCCTGTTCATTCTATTTTTAAAACAGGATCTCTTGAAGTTGCTGAGGCTGGTCTGGAACTTGTGACCTCCAGCCTCAGCCTCTGGAGGAACTGGGATTACAAGTGTGTGCCACCACACACAATGCATCACAATCATTTTGAAACTATTATCGTCATTTCCTGAGGTACCTCTCTGAGCCATCATGAGGATCAGGCACAAACATCTGCCTGAAGCTAGTCACCTCTGGAGTGTGTGTGTGTGTGTGTTTGTGTTAGGAGCAGGGAGGGAAGAGGACACACACAGGTGCAGGAAACCCGCTGAGGAGAACCACAAATACCTTTTGTTTAAAATGGCAGAGGCCAGACATATCCAGAGAACATGTGGGCCATTTAGTTGCAAGAGACAAGGTTATTTCTGCTGCCTAAAAATGGAACTTCTGGATCTTTTACTTTTTTTCCTCCCCTCTACCTCATCAGCACAAGAAATAAATCCCTGTAATCCACTTGACAATTTACCCAGTACCGTTCACATGATCCTCTGGTTGGAGTCTATCAAAAAAGGAAGGGCAGCAGGTACATCTATAATTACCATTTATCTGACACCACAGAGTGACAGGAGGCATAGTGATGTGCCCAAGGACACTCAGGAAGAAGCAGGGCTTGCAACACCTGACCTCCTCTCCTCAATGACTACTCCACATGGCACCCTCTACCAAGCTCCTCTTCCTCTTCCCCAAATGCAGCAAACTCAGTCCTGAAACCAACCTGCCTCTTCCCATAATAGAGGCCTTGGGTAGCCATGCCACCTCCCTGACTAAGGCATGAGTGTGGCCACATGTCCAGATCTCTTCCTTCAACAAACTAAAGCTTTTTCTGCCAGCGAACAGAGAAAGGAATTACCATAGCACCCCTACACCACACACAGCAAACCAAACGCTTTTTGTTTCTTTTGAATATCGCTGTGCTAGGTACTTGACAGTTATAAGAAGGACCTTTTCTTTTACAGATGGGGGCAGGCAGAGACCCTTATGTCTCTTGTCTAAGGGTTGCAGAGAAGGAATAGCTGAACAAGAACACTCTTCCCGTCCCATGATTTGAATCCAGATCCCTGGCTCTTGATGGTTTACCACCTTTTTTCTCTAAAACCCCAATTTGGGGCCCACAACAAGGCAAAGGGATGCTTTTACACCTAACCTGGGGACCACAATCAAGTGTGTACATGTGGAAAGCACAAAGGGTGGGGAGAGCATTCCTGAACCTGAATTTTCCAGTGTCTACAGCAATCTCCCCTCACCTGTCAGCCACTCTCCTGGGTCATTCCTGCCCCACCTCAGACACCCCATCCCAACGAATCTCTGTCATCTGCCATCTGAGTCTTCCTCCTCTCACTCTCTCCTCCCTGTTCTCTCCCACAGACACTAGTGCATTTTAAAGATGTTTCCACTTTATAAATCATCTCTCCCTGGCAGCCACTGAGAGCTGCCCCAAACAACACACACAGAGCCCAACGGGTGTCTTTTCCTTGGCCAAGGAGCAGTTTGGAAATAGAGGAGCAGTGCTCCTGGGATGAGAGACTTGTGGTTCATTCTGCTCCCGAAAAGTTACAGAAATTGAGAAACAGTCCCATCCTGGTCCTCTTCTACCAGTGTCAAGCAATCAGAGAAACCCTGCAGGTCTGCAAAGAGAGGAGGACAAAGCAAACCTGCAGGAGGGCAAAATGACTGGGAATAGCGACCCTCATTTGCATATCATTTGCACAGTGCTGCCTCTGCTCTCAAACCCTGTAGTAGCACCCTCCAAGGGATAATCCCCTGAGGCCTTGGCTGCAGGTACCAAGCTGCTGTGAGGTGTGGCCCTGAGGACTCTCGTGGGACCTCAGACTGGGACCGAAGCAATTGGGAACTGAACCTCTTGGAGATGATTCCCATTGTTCCCACACGCCAACCACCCTCCAAGTAAATCTCCCACCGCTGACCTGCCAGCCTTGGTGATGATCATCTCAGTGCCCGCCTCGTGGAACTTCTTCCAGAGCTCCTTCTCATGCAGCCCCACCTTGATGTTCTCGATGGTCTGGGGAGGGTGAGGAAGGGGACTCATGTCTGTTTAGCTCAGGGCTCCAAGCGGAGCCTGTGGAAAGGAGAATGCAGACCCGAGGAATGAGCAGAACACACCAGCCCAGAAGCCCACGCCTTGAGACTTCATCCACAAAATTATTTTGAGCCATTGGTGAATTTAAACAATTTAATTAGTAGCTCAAATTCCCTCCTTCAGGGCCGCACCTACAAATGGGCCCGCAGAGGACACACTGTGACCGTGCCAGAGTAGACGACACTCTTCAACCCAAACAATCACTTCACGTGGCTGGCGGTGGGCAGACACACGGACACCGGGGAGGCATGCACATGCCCGCGGCCAGGTGCGCACCCGCAAACTGCAAGCAGATTTACACAGGTCGGATTCTATGCATGACGGTCACCGAGTTACCACTGGGAAGCCTCAGCGACGCACGCTGGGCCTCGCAGCGGCGAAGCGGCTCCTGTGCTCAACCAGGAGAGGTCGGCTCGTCCCGCCCGCTCCCAGGCTTTCACCCCTTCTCTCTCAAGTTTTTGGAACTGAACATTTGGCTCGGGCTCGCTCCCCTGACGCAGGAATCTCCCTCTCCAGCATGCCCCAGAGTAGCCCCAAGGGTTCAAAGTGGAGAAAGATCCAAAAAAAAAAAAGGTATGAGCCTTGCCCAGTGGAAAACCAAAAAGCAACCAGATTGCCCTGAAAGAGTCCTGCCGGCGATCAGGCCGAATGACCCGCACAGGAAGACAAATCAACGCCCGAAGTCTACCCGTCTACCCGACGGCTGGCGCTGCCTTACCTGCTCTGCAGCAGCGACGTCTGCGCCAGGGCCTGGGGGACTGCCGAGAGCAGCTCCGCTGAGGCTGGGCGCGGCCAGTGCGGGCTCCGGGGCGTTGGTGGTGTTGGCGGAGCTGCCCTCCCCGAGCGCTGGACCCGGGGCCCGGAAGGCCTCCTCGCTCTCCGACAGGCCTTTATCCTGCAGCATCTCCTGCGGGCACAGCACACGCCGAGTCACTCGACCAGATCCACACTCGCCCCAGGCCCGGCAGCCCTCTTCAGCGGAGCAGGGGTCCTCGTGCAGGGCTTGGAGGCCACACTAGCGCACGTGGACCCCGCCCCCTCCTAAGCTGGGGGAGGGAGTGTGTGGAGAGGGCAAAACTCGCCTCCTTGCTCAGGGTACTGGACCTGGGAGGGTCTCTGTGCAGTTCAAGGTCTGCCAGTCCCGGGTGTAGAGACGTGTGATGAGTAGGTCTAGGGGAAGGACCGCCCTCTCCGCATAGCCCCACTCGCAAACCCAGTCCCTCCTTCCTGCTGGGCAACATGGAACCCGAGGCCTGGATCTTCTAGGCTGTTTCTAAATAAGTGGAGTGCAGGTCCCACTTTGAGTCCAGGGCAGCCAGTACATTCCCTGGACTAGCTGGAGAAGAGAAGGAGGCAGGGCCCAAGGCTCCAGCAGCTCCACACCTGCACAGAAGGACTAAAGCCGTGTGGCCCTTTAGGCCTCTACTCATTCATCTGCCCTCACCCAACCATTCAGATGGCACTACGGTAGAGACTTCCTGAAGTCTTTTACTCTTCCTGGCTTTTACTCTTACACATTCCCACCCAGGCACAAGCATCCTCACACAAGGACACAGCACCCTTACACAGCATCCTACTCACCCAAACAGCTACACTTTCTTAGGGTTCCTGTGAGTCAGGCCCTGAACTTTTTAGGACCCTTTCCAACCTGTCCTTACATTCATATCCACTGGTGCATTGGTCCAAAGGAGCCAAACCTTTCTAGCTAAGGACCAGGCCAGTAGGGTGGGTCCAGTTCATAGGCACAGTCTAGTCTTGCCTCAGGGAACAGTGCTATTTCTCTAAGTGCTTGGGCCTATGCATCCTTCTATCCATTGTGTCTGCTCCCAGCCTGCAGCTGATCCTGGACTACCAGGAGGAGATCCCAGCTTGCAAGGAACCAGCCTGTCCTGAATCCCTCAGGGCTTCAAGCCTACACTATCTCTGCTCCACTTCCTACCTCCCTGCTCTGGTTAAGTTCTGGTGGGCTTTCTTTATGTCTGACTGCCTGTCTTGTGGTGGGGTGCCTCTTCCCTTTTTCCTCTTACCTTCTTTCTGTTTTCTCCTGGATCTCCCTTGGCATCCTCAAGCTCAAATCCCTTGCCCACCCTGTTTAGGAAACTCCCCACCCCGGACTTAGATAGACTTCATCTCCCAGGGCCTGGCAAAGTAAACAAGCCAAGTGCAACTGAGGAGATAAAAAGAGGCCAGGGCCAGCCCGGGCTGGGAAAAGCCCATAAAGATAAGGCTGACAGCCTAGCGGGTCCTTGGCCACAGCCTGGAACAAGACGTGGCGGGTCCCATCGCCGGATCTTTGAACCACGTGCGCGTTCCGCTGGGCTGAGCCTTGGAAGCCCCCAAACAGGGGAAGTAGTTGCGCGCTGGAGCCAAGGCACCGTTTCCCACTGTGTCTGAGCCCCAGCCAAGGTAGGCGCCCGCGATTGGCGGGTCCCAGGTGCCACGGCTTGCGAGACCAGGAAAGAGGGGCTGCCTCGAGCGTTGCGGACCTGGCCACTAGGTCCTCTGAGGGGCTCTTGTCACACCCGAAGCCCTACAGAGACGCCGTTCGACTGGAGTCCAGCACTCAATCGAACCCCACGCACAGCACGTCCGTTGAGCGTGTCCACTGACGCGGGTCTAGTCGCTAGCACAGGCTACGAAGGTTGCGCTGCGCTCACCTTCCCTCCTCGGGGTTCGCTTCCTCCTTTTCTCGGTCCCGGAGCCACATCCTGACCTCTAGACAGCTTGCCCTCTCCGAAGCTCCGGGATAATTCCCCTTCTACCCTCTCAGCCCAGCCGACCCGAAGGGGCAGTTTCCGCTGTCCCCTCAGACTCTGAGCCCCAACGCGCTCGGATGCTAGACCGCGGGCTCTCGCACTCAGCCAGGGTCGGCAGCCAGCGCTCGCTGCAGCCTCTGAGTGGGTCCTTCACGTCAACCCTCCGCGGGCTCCGCTCCCTCTGCGCTTGGGTTCGTCGCTTTCCGCAGCCTTGTTTTCCAAGGCGGGCAGCATTTTTCTTTTCACTTTTAGACCAGTAAAGGTGTTTCCCTTGCACTGGGTGAATTGATATGTTGTACTATTTTGAATATTTTAATTGTGTCTATTATCAGAGTAGTAGTGTGGTCAGTTCAGTAACATTAAGAATATTTGTCCTACTACACGAATTATTAGTACTTTTTATTTTTAATTCTGTATGGTCAAATCACTGATTTGATTTGTTAATTTATCATTGTTAAATATGTTGTTGCTTTCCTATCATTGCTTCACCATTCCAGAGCCCCTAGCAGATTAGTAGCACTGTTGCCAATATCTGGGTAGATTCAATATTCCACTAGGTCAGTAATAACCTATCCTTATTTTACTTTTACTCCGTAACCCTCAAATGTTTCCGTTTCTAGCTCTTTATTCTGTTTAGATTTTGTCACTCTGTCTCAATAATTGGTTATTTGCCATAACTTGTAATATTATTGTTCTTGATGTCCACATTAATTTTCTTCACATCCTTATGATATTTCTTGCTATCTTACCATAATTTGTTTTGTTAGGCTTGTTCATAATGCTCCAGGTATTATTCTTCACTACATCATTACAATATCTTGTTACTTTGTCATTATTTGTAATGTTACAGATCTTAATTCGCTAGTTATTTTTCATCACATCATTACTTCTTGTTACTTTGTCATAATTTGCAATATTGCTGTAGCTCAATACTCTGATTATTTTTCATCACATCTGTAGAATACTTCTTATTACTCAACCATTATTTATAATGTTGTGACTATTAATACCTTGGTCATAAATTGTCATATTACTCCAGCAATTCTCATTACTGCATCTTTACTTATATTACTGTAGCTCTTAAGATTTTTGTTAATATTTAATAAATCAATACATTTTGATATAGTATATGACAGTATTCTATCAATACTAATAGTATTTCCCTTCATAGTATTTTTCATTTTTCACCTTTTGCCTAGTTTGTTTCCTACAGTTGTCTATAGTTTAGTAATTTGTTATAGCATTACTATTTTTGTTTTTGCAATTGATTTTAATAAAATAGTTCTTACATAGTTCCTGTATTTGCAGTTATTTTGTCTTTAATTCTTTTAATGTTGTGATTACAATTTCCATTTGATTTTGAAAGTGACTTATTTTATTATTGTAAAGTTCAAGTGTTTTATCAGTTATGCCTACTTGGCCCCATTTCCTTGGTAATTGCTCACATTCTGATAATTTTTGATCATGGATCATTACTTATATACAATGTCCCTTGATTTAATTTTGATGAGTCTGTTGTATGAAAGACTCTGAAGTCCAGTGTTCTGTTCACTCATATTTTTGCATCGATTTTTGCTGCCAGTATCCAGGCTATCTTCCTTGGCCTTTTTTCTCTGCAAAAACCAATTTCAAGGCCACCGTTCCTCCTGTCACAGCTTAACATTGTCCCTACAATGCTAGCTCTACCGTGTCTATACTCGTGGGCCCCTAAGCCCAGTTGGTCCCGTTACTTGGACAGGAGGGCTTGCGCCCCAATCGCTGGATATCCGGCTGAGGCACTATCGTCGCCCTCCTTGCAGTCTTGACCTTCCCGAGGTTCTTACCCTGGTTGTGTTACTTGCCCCAGCTCATCCTCCTCGACACTGTAGCCGAATCCTGGGCTGTGGGTGTCCTCAGCCCCGCATGCCCGGCTCACCCGCATCCCACTGAAAAACGACACTCACCCTAACTGCGCTGCCGCATGCGGAGGCTCCTGCTGCCCGAGGTCCACTGCAGGCTCGGGTCCGAGGAACACAGGACAACCCGGGCTCCAACTCAGGGCTCTGGTTCAGGGTAGCGCTGCCAGTTGTACCCTCGGGGTCGGTCACATCCCGGCTGTGCAACGGGCCCTTGATCTCCGAAGCTGCACTTTGGGGCCTTAGCTCCCTCCTCCCTCTCTCCCTCCCGCCCTCAGGGGCCGAACGCACCCCCACCCCCTGCGCTGACGTCGCCGCTGTCAATCAGTCGGCACCCGCCGCCCCCCGGGGAGGGGGGCCTGGGGTCCTCTGGCTCCACCGCCCTCTCGGACCCCAATCCCGGAGCCGGCCTCCAACTCCTCCACCGAGCGGCCCGGTGCCCTCCCCGCGGCCCTCGGCCCCTCCGGAACGGGTAGGGGCCGGGAGTCCCGCATGGTTTAGATTAGAGAGGCGGGAAGAGAGGGCGAGCGGCCCTGTCGTGCCTCCCGGCTCCCACCCGAGGATTGTCAACTAGGGCCGCTCGCCCGGCGCCGCGGGGCCAGCAGATTGGGATGCTCTACCGCTGGGCCTGGCTCCTGCCAGGGCCCACTTCTAGGCAGCCACTTCCACGAACCCCCCACCCTCTCTCTGACCCGCTCCCCATCGTACACGCAGCTTATTTGGAAGCCCATTTTCCAGGGTCGTGCGAGCACACTTGCTCTATAGCCCCACGCGCCCTTTACCCACCATGCCCACCCCAATCCTCCCACCTGCACGCTCCAGGCACTGGGCACTCTGCTCCCCCGGCCCTCCTACTCCCAGCACCGGGCCGGTCTGGAGCGCCTTGGAGTCGGCAGCGGAGGTCACTGGTAAGGGCAGGCCCTGTGTTCGGGCAAGGAGGAGGCCCCGTGGCCGGGGCTGGAGCTGAGGCACAAGAGAGGTACTGCGCTGGCCTCTGAGTTGAAGCTCAGGCCGGGCTTGAGGGTGCCAGGCTTGGCACAGCCTTTTGGGGAAACTGCCGCAGAGCGCCAGGACTCCACCAGCAGGTCCGCTAGATGCTGCAGAGCTGAAGACCAAGCCCAGTGCCTGCTGCTCCAGTTTAGGAAGCTGAGATGGGGGAGCGTTCTGGTGGGTGTCGGCCCAGTCTCTGTGCCTCAGAAAAGTGAGGCCCGCTCAGCCGCCTAGACCTCCCGACCCAGCCTGCCCCTTTCTGGGTCCACTTACCTCTATTTCTCTGTGTACCTCCCCACAGGCCCCTGAAGTTCCACAGGCAGAGAGACTCATGTGGACCTCAGCCCATGCCCCAGCCTCACAGCCTGTCACATGCCCATAATACCTGGTTAAGGACAAACCTGCCCACCCATCCTCAAAGGCCCCAGACTTCTCTGTCAATAAGGATTCCTAGATTGGACCCTTGGTTTTTAGCATGGGCTGCATCTCTCCCTCCACTGGGGTCCCCAACCTCTGCAATCAGCCACTGTTCCTTTCCACATTCTAACCCCAGAATTAGATTGAAGGGAACAGCATGGGGAAATTCCTTTCCTAGATGGATCTGTCCCTTTTCTAAGACTAGAAAATGGAAAGCCAGCATCAATACTTCCTTCACCTCCCTGCACTCAAAGGAGGAAGCAAAACACCAATTCAGAAAAGCCAGCTGCTGCTGTCAGGAACCTGTCAGCTCAACAATGGGCCCACGGCTCAAGAATTCCTCCACCCTATCTTTCCCTTACAACTCCTCTCTTGGAGTCCCAGACCAGAGAAGGGAAGTAAGATCTAAGAGAGTTGGAGAAGTTTAATTCTCTCCCAATCCTGCCTCCTTCTGCAGTGGAGAAAGGGAAGGCCCTTGTGTTTCAGAAGATGCCTGGGGAGTCATGTTTCCTATTTCAGAAAGAACTGTATAACAAGCCTCAGCTTCTGCTCCCAAGCCCCCTCCCATGCTCTCTCCAACAGCCTGTAGGGAAGTTCCTTGCAAATAAATAGTGGACAGCCTAACCAAGCAACTACTGTGTGAAATGGTGAACCAGGAGAGCAGTGAATCACCAGGTAATATGGGAAGACTAGAGTTAGGCCAGACTCTGGAAATAATTTGATAGTCATTGGAGGAAGTTCATAATGGAGTAAAGGAAAAACTAGACTGGGATTTTCAATGAGTGCAAGTCTTTCTAGAGACTCACAAGAGACAGTCCAAATCAACATTGACTGGTTCATGATGACATGGAGAAATGAGATACGAAAGGGACAGGCCAGGTTTTGGCAGTGAAAAGGAAGCAGCAAACCAGCCAGCAAGTGAGAAACAGAGAAAGACAGGTGACATACACGCACTCCCCATTACAAGAATGGAATACCTTATTTAGTTAGTTCTAAGACATATTTTAACATCTCTGAAATTGAGGTGCAACTTATAATCAATGGTGTGTCATAGTACCATAGCAGTGTTTTTTCTCCTTAATGGTACATAAAGTAATAGAGTAGCTTACAAATGACTAATGAAGTATAGTATTTGCTGATAGCCTGTAGAAAAAAAGTAAAAGACTTCTTTTTTGGTCCTTCAAACCTGTTTCCAGGAAACTTTGGTCAAAGGGGAGGAAAGGGAGGGGATGGAACATGGGGGCAGGAAAGATGGTGGAATGCAATGGACAATGCCCTAGGTTCATGTGTGACTGCACAGATGGTGTAACTCTATATTGCATACAACCAGAGAAGTGAAAAGTTGTGCTTCATTTGTGTACAATGAATTAAAATGCATTTTGCTGTCATGTAAACCTAATTAGAATAAATAAATAACATAAAAAATTTTTAAAAAGAAAAAAAACAGTTTCTAGGAATTCAAATTATAAAACCTGCTCTTCCCCCATCCCCACACACCACCCCAACTAGCTAAAAAAAATAACATACCAAGCATTTATTATACTGATTTAGGTTGGTTTAAGGGAATGTCCTCAGGTTTTATGTCAGGCTGACCTTAGTTTTTGATAGTTTGTTTTATTTTTATTTTTTGTTATTGTTGTACTAGGGATTGAATCCAGGTGTGCTTTTCCACTGAGCCCCATCTCCAGCCCCCTCTTTTTTTAATTTTGAGATATAGTCTCATTAATTTGTTGAGGCTGGCCTTGAACTTGCCATCCTCCTGCCTCACTCCCATATTGTGATTGTGGGATTACGGGCCTATGACCCTGCACCCAGCTTGACTTTGGTTTTTGAAACCAGCTTTGAATCCTGCATCACCATTTAGCACTTGTATGACCTTAAGCAAGTCCTTTAATACCCACATCAAATGGGGATAATCACACCAACTTATTCACTTATTGTGAGGATTGACAAAATGAATGCATGTAAGTGCCCTGGCATGTGACAGGTGGTTCACAAAGGCATTAAGCATCCCAAGTATTTTTAAAATTTATTTCTATGCCTCTCCAAGAAAACAGAAAAAGAAAAAAATGGTTTGACATGATTTATAATCCAAATAATCTAGTAAAAATACAAATACACGTTTGTGGTGATGCTGATGTAACAAACCTACTCTGCTGCCATGTGTATAAAAGTATAGTACATAAGATTATGTAAAGTATACAAGACTTGATAATAAACAACTACATGTATGTATCTACTATACAAAAAATACAAATAGACTGCCAGGTGGAGTACACCTATAATCCCAGCAGCTCAGGAGGCTAAGGCAGGAGAATTGCAAGTTTGAGGCCAGCCTCAGTAACTTAGCAGGGCCCTAAGCAACTTAGCAAGACCCTGACTCAAAATACAAATAGAAAAAGGACTGGGGATGTGGCTCACTGGTAGAATGCCCCTGGGTTCAATCCGCAGTACTACTAACAAACAATTAGGTTCAAGGCAAAGAAAAAAGCCTACGGACTATCACTAAGTGCTGACAATGTTGCTAAAATTGAGAGCGAATCTAGCCTACCAGCATCAGGGAAAATGGCATTTCTCCATTTTGGAAATGTGGAAGCAGTAATTCTTTGGTGAAGGATGGAAGAACAAACTTTCCTGGCCCTAAAATTTGAAAGTAGCTTCTTGTGTAAATTTTAGTTTTTATATCTGTACAGGGTTTTACCATTTACAAAGTGGTTTTCCAACTTCTATCTCATTTGACAACGTATTAACTCCATTTTATCTCTATTCTATGAATTTATTCATCCGAAGAAATACTTATCAAGTACTTACTATGTGCCGGACACATAAACAAGAGGAAAAGCCAATTAACCAATTTTATTAGTTAGCCAACTGATTGGCTAACCAGTGCTACTTGCAAATTCACTAACAAATGACCTGCAAGCTCATTCATTAATCACCTAAATAACTCCTAGAGGAAGCAGAAGCTACAGGATAAGCTGGAGAAGCCCAGTCAGCACAGTAAGGTGGCTACCCAGAACATAGATTTGGTTGAAGATGAGTCTGAGCACTAGAGTGAAAAGCAATTATAATTTAAAAACAAACAAGCAAGCAAACAAACAAAAAACCCTCGGTTGTTGGCCATAGTGGCACACTCTATAATCCTACTGACTCAGGATGCTGAGACAGGAGAACTGCAAGTTCGAGGTCAACCTGGGCAACTTAGTGAGGCACTGTATCAAAATAAAAAATAAAAAGGGCCGGGGAATGTAACTCAGTGTTAAAGTGCCCTGAGTTCAATTCCCAGTACCACAAAAAATAATTAAAAGTAATTAATTAGCCGGGCACGGTGGCGCAAGCCTGTAATCCCAGCACTCAGGGAGGCTGAGACAGGAGAATCGCGAGTTCAAAGCCAGCCTCAGCAACGGCGAGGCACTAAGCAACTCAGTGAGACCCTGTCTCTACAT
The DNA here is from genome assembly GCA_004024805.1 of Geosciurus inauris. Lineage (NCBI taxonomy): Eukaryota > Metazoa > Chordata > Mammalia > Rodentia > Sciuridae > Geosciurus > Geosciurus inauris. The sequence continues at coordinate 2,751 of PVHX01025253.1, read as the reverse complement.
AAAACACAAAATAGGGCTGGGGATGCGGCTCAGTGGTCGAGTGCCCCTGAGTTGAATCTCCAGTACCAAAAAAAAAAAAGTAATTAATTAATTAAAAAGAAATTTAAAAACCTAGGTCTTTGGAGCATTTATATAAGTACCAATGCCAAGCCCCAACCCAGACCAATGAGACTAAATCTCTGAGAGCAGAACCAAAGCTGAGAACCACTGTTCTATGCCAAGAATGGAAATTCTCTTTTCTACTCTCCTAGTCTGTCTTCAGCTTGGGATCATCACGTGATTCAGCATTGGCCAATGATATCTAAGCAGAAGATGAGGAGAGGAAGGTTATGGGAAATACTTTGCTTTCTTGATAAAAAGGAAGACAGTCTTCCCTTCTCTCGTGGGTAAAATCCTTGGAGTGCTCACTGTCTAGAGACCTCAAGGCAAGAAAGATGAAGAGCAAAAAGATATCAGAGCAAAAAGATCAAAGAAGCCTGAATTCTTTGTGGCATCACTGAGCAAGTAAGTCAGTTCCAGCTGCTTCTTGTAATGTGACAAAAATAAGCCCTGGGCTGAGGTTGTGGTTCAGTGGCAGAGCGCTTGCCTCGCATGTGTGAGGCACTGAGTTCGATCCTCAGCACCACATAAAAATAAGTAAAACAAAAATAAAGACACTGTGTCCATGTATAACTAAAAAATATTTTTTAAAAAAATAAGCCCTTTTCCTTTATATCACTGTTAGTCTGGATCTCTGTTTCCTATAGCCAAATACTCTCCTGAGACATGTACAGGTCCTAGCCAGTGTTAAGTGATCTATTAAGTCCTCCATGCGGAAAGATACATACCTGAGGATCTGTGTACTCCTGGAATGTGCATGCCTTCCCACCCAAATCCAGGAAATGAAACCCTCTCCTTCTTTCCCAGCTATTTTATTCTGTGTGTGCTATGGTCTAAGGCCTGGGATTCGTATGAAGCCTCCAAGAGGGAAAGGATAAATGAAGCCACAGGGAATTTACTTGTCCCCTGTGACTTTACTATAATCCAGTAGCCCCAAATTTTAGTTCCAGATTCCCCAGCCTACATCCCACTGAGATTAGCAAGCTCAGGCAGCCTGGGTGAGGACAGGAATTTGAGCCCACTCTAGGAGGCTGGAGGCTGGAGGCTGGAGCAAGTTGGCAGCTGCTGCCACAGGTGCTTCCCCTCATGCCACAGATGGGGGTTGCTCACCTGATCTCTCACCCTATCCTCCTGGGCCTTCTTCCACCAAAGAGAATTAGGAAACTCCCAATTAGAAGGAACTGAGGACCAGGCATAGTGACACATGCCTGTAATCCTAGTAACTCAGAAGAATATCAAGTTCTAGGCCAGCCTCATAAATTTTGCAAGACCCTGTCTCAAAAAATAAAAAGTGGGGTGGGGTTGTGGCTCAGTGGTAGTGGGCTTGCCTATCATGTGTGAGGCACTGAGTTTGATCCTCAGCACCACATAAAAATGAATAAATAAAATAAAGTTATTGAGTCCATCTACAACTAGAAATATTTTTAAAAAATAAAAGGGCTGGAGATATAGCTTAGTGAGAAAGTACTCCTGGGTTCAATCCCCTATACCAAAAAAAGGAACTGAGGATGGGGCTTCCCTGATAACTGAACTGGGTGAGGCAGGCTGGGCTGAGCTGTCTTTGGAACTAAGGACAGAGAAAGTGATTCTCCAATAGTACAGGTGAGTCCCTCCTGCAACTCTCATTGAGACCCTGCAGAGGTAAGAAATGGCTTCTCAAACCTGGGTTGTGCATAACCTGGGCTAGCAATCTAGACCTCCTGTTTCAGAGTTCTCCTCTGTAAATGGATCAGCCTGCCCCACACCCTGCCCTCCAACAATTACACTACACTCTCCTGAACTGCCACTTCCTTCCATTTCCTCCAGAAAGATTTCTCTGAAACATACATTTATTTTACTAGCTGTCTGAGGAAGGTATACCTGCTAGGGTTGTTAAGTGAAAAAATTTCCTAAGTCAGAAAAATTATTTAATTAACTGACTCTTTTTTCTTCTGCTTTCATTCTTCCTAAGCATAGATAATCCAAAATTGGCTTTTAATTTGGCTCTGTAGAGATATTTCTGAATGAGGAGCTGAAACAAATTAGAATTCAAGAATGAGAAAGTATGTGGGAAAAAGGCAAAAAGATAGGGAGGAGGGAGAGAAAGTATGTGGGCTATTGGAAAACTTTTGGATTCAAATTTAAAAACTTGAATTCAGAGCCAGGTATGGTGATGTGTGCCTGTAGTCCCAGCCTAGGAAGGCCAAGGTGGGAGGGTAGAAAGATCACTTGAGCTCTGGAGTTAGAGGCCAGCCTGGGCAGCATAGCAAGATCTGGTCTAAAAAAATTAAGAAAAACAGAAAAACCCCTGAATTCAGATCTTCAACAGGCTGTTTGCAGAGACATCTAGAGCATTATCAGTTTTGTTTGGTTTGTTTTTGGTACCAGGGATTGAACCTTGAACCCAGGGGCACTTAACCACTAAGCCACATCCCCAGCCCTTTTTTATATTTTATTTAGAGACAGGATCTCACTGAGTTGCTTAGGACCTCACTGAATAAATTTCTGAGGCTAGCTTTGAACTTGCAATCCTCCTGTCTCAGCCTCCCAAGCCGCTGGGATTATAGGTATACACTACTTTGCCTGGAAGCACTGTCAGTTTTAAGCCTATTTCCTCATCCATCAAATTAATTTAATCATAAGAGCCACCTCACAGAGTAGCAGGAAGAAAAA
>PVHX01025252.1:0-22666 GCA_004024805.1 Geosciurus inauris | reverse complement strand
CACCTGGCTCAATTGCTATTCCTTTTTATTAGACCAATCTCTAAATTTTTGTCCTTCTAAGGCTGATGGAATATCCCAGAAACTTCTGTTGTACAAAATGTGGAGTATATTAAAAAATGGAGTTTTTTTTTTTTTGTTCGTTTGTTTTTTTGGGTACTGGGGATTGAACTCAGGGGTACTCGACCACTGAGCCACATCCTCAGCCCTATTTTATGTTGTATGTACAGACAGGGTCTCACTGAGTTGCTTAGCGCCTCACTGTTGCTGAGGCTGGCTTTGAACTCGCAATTCTCCTGTCTCAGCCTCCCAAAGAGCTGGGATTACACGTATGTGTCACTATGCCTGGCTAAAATGGAGGGGTTTTTTGTTTGCTTTTTTTTTTAGGAGAAAAAATATTTATAAATAAGTAAACCAAAATAATTTATATGAATGACCCAAAATTCAGGATGTAGATAAAAATAGGACAAACAATTGTTTTTCAAATAAACCAAACTAGATAAAAAAGAAGCAGAACTCAGGACATAAACCAAGTTTCACTTGAATTTTATGTAAAAAATTGACTTATTTCAATTTTGATTCATACACTTAGTCATTTCCTTGTCAAACCTTGTGAGTATGAACTTACAAATTTATGTCTTCATCAAGGGAAACTGATTGTTAAATTTGAGGGAAGGGAATATTTTTCTTAAAAAATTGAAGATTAAAATACAAGAATCCTTCTCTAAGAAAAATTTGAAAATATAATTGGTATAAAAACTATTTAAATGACTGATACTATAATGAAAAAGGAAAGTCAATTATATTTTACTTATTAGTCTTTTGCCATCCTCAGTTATCTCCCTACACCATGTTTTCTTTCCTTTAGACCAGTGGTTCAAACCTGACTGTCCATTTGGATCACTATGAGAACTTTTAAAAAGTACACTGACTAGAGCTAGGAGTGTAGCGCAGTGGTATGGTACTTGCCTACCTAGAATTTGTGAGGTTCTAAGTTGAATCCCTAGCACACACATACACAAAAGAGGTAGGGGAGAGAGGAGGGGAGAAGAAGGGAGGGGAGAGGAGAGGAAAGGTCCCCTGCCTAGATGCCACCCTAAATTAATATAACTGATATTTTCTAAAGTTCCCTAGAGGGTTCTAACAGGTAGGCAGAGTTGAGAAGCAATTTTCCTCTTCCCTTCTCATATACTACATTTCAAGGAAATAATACTTCTTGCAAGGGATGAATATATTTTAACTAGGCTAAAAATTAATGTTACACTTATGATTGAAAACTCTTCAAGGCAGGTTCTTTTTCCTATTTTTTTTTTAGTTGTAGATGGACTCAATACCTTTTTTTATTTGTTTTTATGTGGTGCTGAAGATCGAACCCAGTGCCTCATGCATGCTAGACAAGCGCTCTACCTCTACAGCCCCAGCCCTCAAGGCTGGTTCTTAGTTTGTTCATTTATGTATCACTCACTAGACTTTGGCCAGTAATGTTTATTAAATTAATACTAAATAAAAGTGTAAGTAGTAACCAATATTGGGAGTAGGACCCAAGGCATGTGAGTTTTTGTGTAACAAATGAGAGGAAGAAAAAACCCAAATTTTGGGACACAGTAGTTGTTGCTATAGCAGGAAAGTCTTGGATGAGTCTTGTGAATATAAAATAACACTTTAGAAATATAGTTTATTACTAGAAATTTTAGTTATGATGAGTTTATTGTTGCTGGGTATCTCATATCTTTGTAAAATGAAGAAAATCCAACCCTATCTACCTTGTAACATTTTTTGAGCTGAGATTCAACTAAAATTTGTAGTAATGAGCATTCATTTGACAGTATTTTTAAGTACACTCTCTCGGTTATATGTAAACCATATTATTGTCAGGATTAAAAACCTAGAAGAATCAGTAGCATTAGACCACTACAACTGGCATTGACCATCAAATTCAGTAGAAGTGTGAGAAATAGACTGCCTTTATAACACCAAGAGGGGTTGATGTTCACGTAGAACATTGCGTAATTTTGGCAGACTTTGATAATTCAATGGAAATAATCATAGAAAGGGAAATTGATATGAATTCCATTTCCAGGTACAGCATTAACTTGGTTTATGAACTCAGATTACATATACATTTGTGTACTTGCGTTTGTTCCTTCATTAAAGAAACAGAACCAAGGTATTAGAATTTGTTGAAATCATTAATCCATTCAGCATGTATTTATTTGAACACCTATTTTGTCAGACAGCATTTTTAGAGTGGGAATATAGCTGTGAAGGGAAATAAACATATTCCCTACCCTGATGAAGCTTACATTCTAGTAGGAGGTGGGGCATAACTCCAAGAACAATTAATTGCTATTGAAAAAATAATAATAGAACAAAGTAGAGGCACAGAGTGGTGGAAAGAGGCAAAAGTGCAGATTTTTCTTTTACCAAGATCCACCATATGTACTTTCTACATGTGACTTTTATTTAATCTTCACAAGTTTCCTATGAAATAGATGTTATCTTTATTTTATGCAGAGGGAAACCGTGGCTCAGAGTTTAAACAGCTTGCCTAAGGTTACTCACTAGTTGCATACAGAGTTAGAATTGGAACTCTGATCTTCTTGAGTTCAGATCCCTTGTTCTTTCTACTACATGTGGCCAACATTAAAGTGACAAATCTATTTTTCCATATTCTTTTCTGCAAAATAGGAGTGTTGAACTTGATCAGAGATTTAAATCTAGCATCCCATCCAGGCTTTATGTCCCAAAGATATATGTCTTAGATAGTAACATTTTAAAAAACGGAATTAGTTATCAGCATTTAAAAGGAAGAGAATTCATATAAAATTGTTGATTTCCAACTTGTCTCAAATTATTAGGAAGTCTAACAATCTCAGGCCTGTGTTTCCAAATAGCAATGACCAGCTGAAGCTGAGCAGCAGGATCCCAGTGAAATACAGCACATACTCTTTGGGTTCCTACAGCCCCCCTTGCCAGCCCATTATATCTTACCCATTTTACTAATTTCTCTTACTTACCTAGCCCATGTAGAAATTTGAATTTGTAATTTACTAGACCAGATACTCTGAAAATCCCCTTCAAATTCTAAAATGATGACTCAATGCTGAAAATTCAGGCTCATTTATAAGCTTTTTAAACTGTTAATTTGGTAATATTAGCTATATATTACTGAGTATTTTTCCTTCATTTGTTCCTCTTTAGTTTTTCTGGATTTGCAATCATATAAATGATAAATAAAAAATACACACTAACTTCTTTTTTTCCATTTTAAAATATGATCCATAGCGCGCGCGCGCACACACACACACACACACACACACACTTTTTGAATCTTTGTGCAGGAAAAAGTGAAACATACTAAAAGTCTCAAGTATGCATATAAAATATAAACAACATAATTAACAAGTAATTCATAATAACAGTTAAATTCTGCCAATTTGGAAAGATGCAAACCATTTTAGAAGTCCATTTTTTAGTTGGGTCTATAATTCACCATAGCCTTTAAAATCTAAGTAATTTATTAACCTAATATAGGTTAGAAGAGAAAATCTAGTCATAATACTGAAGGGAGTGTAGGAGAAGATCTCTCTCATGAAAATCATTCAAAGTATAATTATTCTTAAGCACATTATTAAAATGTATTTCTATAATATAAAAGTTTTTATTAGTATTCTGTGATATAAGATGCCCTATGCATCATGATGTTAAATTCTTTCTACATATTTATAAGTTTTATAGAGTTTATTTTATAGCAATAAACAATGGAATTTCTCCTAGACTCAAGAGTGAATTACAGTTGTTTAATGGTGTGGGTACCTTTAAAATACCACTTGGGTACAACTTAGGTACAAGTTGTTTTGTCAGCTCACAGGCCCAATTATCTGTTCATGTGGTTGCCCTGGAGCTGCCCTGAAGCACAATAGCCTCTATAGCCAGGATATCTAGCTTGTTTGGTGTTTCATATTCTAGTGCTACTTGTTTGATTCCATAAAGGGAAAGTAATGGTCCATTTACGTGGCACATGGTGAAGTATGGCATGGAGTCCTCCTCCTTGTCCCACCCACAAATATCTCCTTTTATAGACTACCATAATACCTGGAATTCCAGGATTAAAGAGTTGTTTCTTTGGGTGAAGTTATTGTCCCCTGCTGAAAACAAAACCACTTATAAAAAGGTAAGCATTGTCCCACGTATAAATATTATTGACATCACTAGCAGTATGAAATTATTCATTGGTTTGCATGCCAAAATGTTATGGTCCTTGGGGGAAAAGGACACAGAGATAGAAAATTTGGGTTTAGGGGCTGTGGTTGTGGCTCAGTTGTAGAGTGCTTGCCTGGCATGTGTGAGTCCTGGCTTTAATCCTCAGCACAGCATATAAACAAATAAAATCAAATATAAACAAATTTTATAGAAACAAAAGTCCATCGATAACTAAAATATATTTGAAAAATTGGGTTTAAATATAAAATATTTGCTAGGAAGTTCATACTTGCAATGAAACTCTATGGTGAAAAGCCTTAAATAGTATATACTTGGTTGTGGGCACAGGGTTGTACATAATGGAAACAGACAATGGAAAAGAGGAAATGTAAGTAAAATGAGGTTAAAGTTTAACCTATTTCCTGACACTCCCTCCCTGGAACTAGTGTTCATGGTATCTGTTATATATAGATTAGAAAGATATAAGACTTCAATTAGTATGAATACTTGGGGAATGGGCCATTGTAACTGAAAGATTTGTTAATATTATTGAAATATATTATAAAATAAAGATACCAGTAAATTTGCAAATTTCTAAGGAGGGGCAGATAAGGGAGGAAAAGTCAATTATAAATGAAGGAAATGAAGAATAAATTATAGAAGAATATTAATTTCCTTATTTAATTTTGAATCAGATTTTCCCCATTATCTATCCACTGCCCCTAGGAAATAACAAATGTAATGTTATCTATATTTTACAATTTTGTATTAGTTCTATATTGCCACTGTAACAAATTACCACAAATTTAATGGCTTGAAACAATACAAATATGTTATCTTACAGTTCTGGAAATCAGAAATTTGAAATAAAGTTCACCAGGCTAAAGTGAGAGAGTCAGCAAGACTGTGTTCCTTTCTGAAGGCTCTAAAAGGAGATCTGTTTTCTTCCATTTTTCAGCTTCTCAAGACTTCCCATTTTCCTTGGCTCATGACCTTTTCCTCCATCTTTAAATCTAGCAGATTTACATCTCTTTGACCCTTCTAGCAATATCATACCTCTTCTAACTCTTCTCTTCTTCCTCACTCTTCTACTTCTAAATAAATACCTTTTTTATTCCATTGCATTCAGATAATTCAGAATAGTCTCCCTATCTTAAGGTCAGCTGAATAGCTCTGAATTCTATCTGAAACATTGATTTCCCTTTGACATGTAACCTAACAGATATCCATGTTATGGGGATTAGATACAGATATTCCTGGGTGATCATTCTGCCTATCATAAAGAAACTAGAATTAAGACATTGTGTTTGTCACAGTAATGTAAATAGGTCGACATCTTTTATTCCCAGACAAAAGCACTCAGATTTACACATTAGCTAAGTAAACATATAAAAGAGACAAAGAAAATTATGAAAATATTTCAAAATGAAAGAATGGACAAAGAAATTCCGGGACAGTTTCAATAAATAGAGTTAGATAAGGATACCAGTATCAATTAAAGTTGCATTCAAGGCCCAAAGCATTAAAATAGAATGTAGAGGGATTCATTTATTAAACAAATATTTATTGTAAGTACTATCTGGAAATATGCACAAAAGCATTTGATAATACTGTAGTGACAGTTGTAGAATACAATTCTCTCAGAATTTGAAAAGCAATTAGGCAAAATGTAACAATATAAAAGATTTGAATAATATAATTATTAAGCTTGACCTAATATTTTGACAAATACATAGAATTATATACTGTGATGCCAAAGAATACACATTCATGTGTTGTGCTCCTGAACCATATATAAAAAATTGATCATGTATTTTGCCACAATGAAAATCTAAATAAATTCTTAAGCAGAGTACAGACAGGTCACATTCTCTGACTATTGTTCCATAAAACTAGAAATCAGCAAATACAAGATGATAAAAAGTAAAGAGAAAAAATCTTAGAAACAGAAAATACATTTTGTAAGTAATTTTAGATAAAAGAGGAAAATGAAGCAAATTTAAAACTATTTAAAAAATAAAAGTGAAATTATTTGAAAGTCTGAGGATGTAGCTCAAACAATACAAAGGAAAATTTACAGTGTTAAGTGAATTTAAAGAAATATTGAAAAATTATTCAACTCAGGGAACTAGAAAAGGAACATATACATATGTTCTTTTTATATAGGTATTTATGTATGTATATACCTATATATCTCACAAAAGTTGCTCTACAGAACTAATAAACATATGGGCTAGAATTAATAACAAAATTTAAATTTGGTACTAACAAAGCCAAAACCCAGTCTACAAAAGGATGTGTAGAAGTGAGGTACTCACTCTGTAGTGAAATATACACTTACAAATTTTCTGAACTCCAGTGATAAAGAAAAAATCTTTCAGGCCTCCTGGCAGAAAGATCAAATTATCTACAAAGAAAAAAAATGATCAAACTGTTATTGGTTTCTTATCTATATCAGAAGCTAAATGGCAATGGAATAGCATCTTGAAATTTCTGAGTAAAGGAGTGCAAAACAAGCAAGCATATTATTCCTAATCAGGATATCATTTACCTGTTTGGATTAGAGAGAGATTTGAAGATATGCTAGAATTCAAACAGTATAACATTCCCATACACAGTGAAAATTTTGAGAAAAAAATTCAAGCCAAAAATATATGAATGAGAATGCCTATCTCAAAATGAGAGAAGAAATGATGTGCAATGAACCTGACTCTCTAGAAAAAAAAAAGAAATGTAAACTGAAAGGAAGTTGCCTCTGATAAAGTACAAAATGAGAATTATTTAATCAGAAGGATATTTTATAAGAGAAATATAAAAATATTCTATAATAAAGCTGTCCATTACAAATAAAGTACATACTTAACCTTATGCCTGGTTTAGCTTTCCACAGTTTCATTTATCCATGGTCAACTATGGTCCAAAGATATTAAGTGGAAAATTCTAGAAGTAAACAATTTATAAATTTAAAATTGCACACCATTCTTAGTAGTGTGATGAAATCTCATGCCACCCATTTCCATCCTGCCAGGGGTATAAATCATCTCTTTAACCAACAGACATATCCATGCTATATGCAACCTACCTATCTGTCACCTAGTAACCTTCTTGGATTTCAGAATGTCTATCTCATTTTCACAGTTTCTGTCTTCAAGTAAGCCTTATTTTACTTAATAATGGCTCCAAAGCACAAGAATGAGGCCGGCAGTTTGATTATGTCAATGAGATGCTGTAAATTGCTTCTTTTAAGTAAAAATTTCATACTTTTATTATAGCATATTATGCTAATTTTTCCATTTAATTATTAACTGTTATTCATCTATTTTTGTGCTTAATTTATAAATTAAACTTTACCATACATATGTATGTATAGAAACAAACATAGTGTGTGTGTTTTTATATATATATATATATGGCTTGGTACTAGTCAAAATTGTGGGTATCAATGGAAGTCTTAAAATATATCCTACACAAGATATGCTATATATGTAGTTCTATATTTTTTCTAGTAGTCATGTTTTTAAAAGTAAAACAAAATGAGTGAAATGAAATTCAATAGTATATTTTATTTAAATATTTAAAATGTTATTTCAATGTGTGATGAATATAAATTTTTTTGAGAAATTTTGCATTATATTTTTATATTAAGTCTTAGAAATCTCCCTTATATTTTGTACTTATAGCACATCTCTATTCAAACTAGCCACATTTCAGGTACACAATAGTCACATGTGTTTAGTGCCTACCATATTGGATAGCATAAGTCAATAACAAAATACATTAAACTATTTCTATAAAATAGGAATGGGGGCCTAAGTTGTGGCTCAATGGTAAAGCACTTACCTAGCATGTGTGAGGCACTGGTTTCGATCCTCAGCACCACATAAAAATAAACAAACAAACAAATAAAATAAAGTAAAAAAACATAGGAATGGAGGTGAGAAGAAAGGGTGAAAGTAAAAGATCCAGATGATTTCATTCATGGGGTTAGAAAGTGAAGTGAGAATAAAGATCAATCCAACAGGTTGTCAAAATGAAACAACTTGAAAATCTAACAATAGGGCATTAGTTAAATAATGAATGACATTTATAAAAGTGTGTTTTCAGATATGCAACTAATGATTTAAAACAGATATCCTAGAGAAATATCCATGTAATATTTTTATGTAAAACAAACAAGTATAGGATAATGCAGAAAATATCCCATGTGTGTTAGGGCTCTCTAGAACAGATATAACTGGATATATATAGGTATAGATAGATATAACTGGATACACACACACACACACACACACACACGCATGCACACACATACAATCTTCCCCTTTATGTGTTCTGAGTGTCGTGTTTCACTTAGGAAGCCCTTTTATATAATGAGATTTTTAAAAATCTTCATTTTTACTTTCCTTTAATTCTACTCCCTCTTTATTAATGACCAACTGTATAGATAGATAGATAGATAGATAGATAGATAGATAGACAGACAGATAGATAAGATTATAAAAAGGGATTTATTAGATTGGCTTACAGGATCAGAAGCTGGATAGTCTCTAGATTGCCAACTGCAGAACAAAGAGCTGGAGAAACTAGTACCTGCTCAGCCCGAGAAGTTGGAACTTCAGAACAAGAGGGACCAATAATGTAGACTGAAGGCCTAGAAAGTCCCTGGAGAATTGCAAGTCAGAATTCACTTTAGAATGAATGAGCTGAAATCCATTGTCCTCAGTCAATTGCAGCAGCAATCAAAGCACCCACTGAAAAAGTGAGCTTGCATCTGCCTGGCTTCTTCCCGTTTTCTGCCTTTTGTTCCATTCAGGTCCCTATCTTATTAGACAGTGCTACCCACATTCAGGGTAGGTCTCCCTACTGTTTGCTATCCCACATGCCATTCATCTCTGGAAATACCCTCAGTGAAACATGCAGAAGTCTCTTAATCCTAGGCATCTCTTAAGCATATTAATCTGAAAAGGTAGATTAACCATCACACCATGTTTATAAAAATAAGGGAAAAGTTTATATGTGTTTATATATTTGTGCATACATTTTATAGCTCTATATAAAATTATAGAAAGATTATCTTGTCTTACTTTATGACAAGATTGGAAGAGACAGAGGGACTTATTAATTTTGTCTGTATAAACATATATATTGTTTAAATTGGTATGATGAGAATGTTTTGGTAATTTATAAAACATATAATATAAAAGAGAGTGTTGTGGTTTGGATGTGAGGTGTCCCCCAAGAGCTCATGCATGAGACAATGCAGGAAGGTTTAGAGGTGAAATGATTGGGTTGCGAGAGCCTTAACCCAATGAGTGAATTAATCCCCTGATAGGGATTAACTGGGTGGTAACTGAAGGCTAGTAGGGTGTGGCTGGAGGAGGTGGGACACTGGGGGCATGTACCTGGCAAATGGAGACCTCTCTCTCTGCTCTCTGACCGTCATGTGAGCTGCTTCCTTCTACCATAGTCTTCCACTATGTTGTTCTGCTTCATCTTGAGCCCCAAGGAATGGAGCCTGCTGTTTATGGATTGAAACCTTTGAAACTGTGAGCCCTCAAATAAACTTTTCCTCCTCTACCATTGTTCTGATTGGGTCCTTTAGTCAAAGCAGTGGAAAAGCTAACTAAAACAGAGCGAGAAAGATAGAGAAATAAACAATAGCTCTAGATGTACAAAAAAGGACTTGATCTCTCTTGATGGAGTCATGTAAAGCCTGAATTGATAGCATTATTTGGTCATTAATAAAGGTGAGTGGGATTAAAGGAAAATAGATGTGAGTTTTTTAAAAATAATCTCTTTATATAAATAGCCTTCCTAAGTGAAGCATGACACCTAAAACACATAAAGGATAAAAAACTGGCAGATTTGACAATATGAAAATTGAACACCTATAAACAACAGTAAGGGAAAAGCAATAGGTTGAAAAAGAATATTTGGTACATACAAAATGCTATGTATATGAATAACACATTTCATATAAAAATGAAATAACTACACATCACCAAAAATTATATGAAATGATGTTCAAATAAAAAGAACATAACTATAAGTGCATACAAATAAATTACAAACAAAACTGAAATAACTTTTTTCTCATTTTGGCGAAAGGAAAAATAAAAGATTATTGATAGTATTCATTATTGATCAGGATATGTGGAAGTTGGTATTTGTGTATACTGTTGGTGGGAATGTGAATTAAAATAATCTTTTGTATCTTTATTTCTGAGCATCTAACAAAACTCAAAAAACACATACACTGTGACCCAGCAATCAGAATTTGAGGAATTTATATTACAGAATGAATAGCATGAATACAGAAAGATACATGTACAAGGTTGGACATTTAACATTGGAAACAAGCAAAATGTGTGAGTCTGACTAAATAAATTAGGGTAACCTTAGACAATGGCATTTTTGCAAATATTAAAAAGAACAAAGAAGATCTGTATATTCAGACATGGAAAAATATTTATGACATACTATTGAGAATGAATTGCAGAATATGTTTGACATAATCCCAGTCTTACAAAAAGTATATGTCTTCATGTGTGTGTATATATGTGTTTTATGCATTTATCAAATGAATAAAATAAGTATAGTAAAATTTCAGTCAGCATTATACTTAAGAAATGAGGAATTCTGCTTGACCTGTCAATTCAGGGTTAACTGTAATTTTTATTTCAAACTTTTATCATTGAAAATCTTTTAAAAATTACCCTTTCTACCTGTGTGACATCTAGGAAACATATATGAACCTTTCTTCTGTGACTATTGATTTTGAATGACTTACATTCATCATTTTAAGTATCTATTGTCTTTGCCTAAATCCCTAATAGTAATAATAGACAATTACTGTATTTGTAGAACTAGGATTCAAATCCAGGTCTCTTTGATAGCAGGGTCTTTTTTTCCCAGTATAGCAGAACCTCTGGTAGATATTCTCATTGATTAAATCCCTGAAAGTATTTATTTTTCATTTATTTCCTCTTTCTCATAGTAGAAGGCTAGAAAGGGAGAAGTCATTTGGTTGAAAATATGGATCTTTTGAGTGTTGACAATTAAAGTTCTATGCATTCACTGCCTCATTTAAAAAATAGATTATAATCAACACCTTTTTGGATTTCCTCTTTGATCCCTCCAAATTCTAAACTTCTTCCCTGTCTAATGTACTAGTAACCAGTATCCTGTAATATATTTATAATTCTTTTGCTACTCTTTACAATTTTACCATGGACATATTCACTCTTAAACAATATATTGTTTAGTTTTGCATGTTTTATAAATATAATTATGTGTTTTTCTGAGAATTGGTCTTTTATGTGAGATTCATCCATGCTAATATATATAGATATTCATTTACTTTGATGGTCATACAACATTCCATTGTATGTCTGTACAATGATTTTTATTCTATAATCTTTTTTGAAAAATATCATGATATAACTTTAAATAAATGGTAACATTATGGATATCACAAACTACTGAGTACCTACATAGCCCTAGTCAGGTTAACCAATAAGAAATTTTGTCTGCATTCTTTCTTGTTTGTACACACACTCCCAGGCCTGAGTTTAATATCCTGGCTTGGACTGTCTTTGAAGTACAGAAATGGATATTTACATGTAGAAATTAGGAAGAAAAGCACAAAACAAAGAAGATGTTGAGGGTGCATATGTATATAGCAAAACCATAAAGAAAAGAAAATGAATGATAATAGGTTTCAGGATAATGGTTACCTAGTAGCAGAGTAAGGGAAGAAAGTTGGGATCAAAGAGAGAATCCAAAAAGTTATTAATCGTAATCTATTTCTCAAACTAGGTAGTGAATATATAGAACCTTCATTATTAGAACCCATTATTTTTATTTATTTGAAAAATGCAGAAAAATATAGGTGATTTTATCTTTCATAGTTATCTGATCTTTTTCTTCTTGATTTTATATTTCATAGTTATCTCAATCTTCTATTGGAAGAGACAAAACAAAATATTATTAGAAGGCATTCAATAATTAGTATCACACTAAAATATCTAAATAGAGTACTGTGAAAATATGAGGGGGGCCAGATTAACTTTGGCTAGTGCAAGCCTTTGAAAGGAAATAACTTTAAGTGCTTTGAAGATTGGATATAACTTTCAAGAGGCAGATATAAGGAACTAGAGCTTTCTATGCCTGGAATCACTTGATCACTAAAATGGGAATGTAGAGTTATATTCAGACAATGGTTAGCATAGATGTGGCTGGAGTGAAGGTACCCTGAAAGTCTGGTTAATTCAATCTCAGTGGGAACACATCTATGATCAAATTCTAGCTCCATTTTTATAACTTGTGATGTTAGTTAACAGGTTATTGACTTGACCTCATTTTCTCATCTATAAATTGAATAATTCCTACCTCTCTGTGTCATTGTGATGATTGTATCTTTAAATGGGATATATATGTAAAGGGCTTAGCATAGTGTCTGATACAAAGTAGGAATTAACTGAATTTTGACTCCTTTCTATTTCTCTAGCATTGATGTGAATAAGGCCTCTTTCACTACTTTTTCTTAGGGGATTGAATGAATAGGCAAAGGATTGTATATTTTTCTTGGAATTTCCTTGGGTTCAGATCCCCATCATCAAAACTTTCTTTGCTTGTTAGAAAACTGGCTACTCTTCATCTCAACTTTTTAGCATCTTCTTTGTGTTGTCTTTCTCTTCTTAATTCCCACATGTAAATATCAGTTCCTGTACTTTAAAAGACAGCTCAAACTAGGATATTAAAATTGGACCATGGCATTTGTGTAGATAAAAAAGAAAGAATGTAGGCAGGTTTTTGTTTGGTTAACCTGACCTGAGAAACCAGCATCAAGAACAGGGCTTGAAACTGAGTCCAAATCTTATGAGATACATATTGCTTTTTTATTGCATTCCTAGGGACAGAATGTCAGAGTATAGATAACTCTAAACCTATAGATTAACTTGGCTACCATGGAAGAATGATGAGCAAATCATGACAAAGTGACTTTATTTCATTTGATAAAGGTTAGAAAGCCAGATGAGTCAGTGAGTGTACTAGGAAGCAGCAGAAAGCTGAAAAAAGGTGAATGAGTTAGACTGAGGTGTCCAGAGTTAAATCATAACAAGAGAAAGTAAAACAGAATTATCATCCAGCAGAGTAGTCATACAAACAGGGCATATTGGAGTTGAAGAGGTAAGACAATTAAAATTTGACAGAAGGAGTCTATCACAATTTAATCCAATAGGTGGTGAAAAAGCACTAATTGTGGACCAGGTTCTGCCTGTGGTGCTGGGAATGTAGAAGTGATATAGAAAAGAACAGTTTAAAGATCCAAGTTAAAAAAATTCCAAGTCTTTGTGGGGTTAAGGAATGATTTATAAACATCCATCATAGAGACTTGATCATTAAAATACTTTCCTAATGCAACTCCATGTTATTCCTCTGATTTTTTATTAGTCAAGAATGTAAATGATGGAAAATCAACTCTAACCAGCTTAAGAGAATAAAAGTATTTTCAACTTATATAACCAAACAAGAAGTTGGGACAAGGTCTTAATGGAAAACAGGCTGGAACTACGGACTTGAACCTAAGACTCCCTTTTATACCTAGCTGTGTCTGAAGGTCAGCTTCATTATGTTCAAGGTAGACATCTGGTTACTGATGACTGCTGCGGACTGTCATTATTATAGCCTACCTAATTGAAAGCAAAGTGATCCTTTTCACCTGTTTTCAATAAATATTTAAAAAATAAAGAAAACCTGAGGATAAATCTAGATTGGCTTTGCCTATATTCCATATCAGTATCTGGGCCAATTCCTGTAGACAGAGATGGGGAAATCTTAGTCCATTTTATGCTACTATAGCATAATACCATAGACATGAGTTATTTTTAATGAATACAAATGTATTGTTTTACACTTGTGGAGGCTAGGAAGTTCAATTTCAAGGTCCTGACATCAGGCAGGAACCTTCCTGTTGTGTCATCACATGGTAGAAGGCATCACATTGCAAAAGGACAAAAAAGCATCAAAAGAGAGAGATGAAGGGAAGGAAAGAGAAGGGCAGGATAAACTTGCCATTTTATAAGAAAGTCATGATAATAAACCCACTCATATAATGATAGCATTATTCAATTCATGAGGGGAGAGCCCTTATGGCTTAATTGCCTCTAAATACTGTTAACAATGGCAATCGAAGTTCAACATGAGTTTTGCAGGGAACAGACATTCAAGTCATAGCAGATGGGATAGTAAGATTTGCCTGCATTGGATTGGGTGTCCACCCATTAAACAATCACTGTAGCTGAGATTGAGATATAAGGTTAGGAACTTATTTTCAGGCCACAAGTCTAAAATAGGGGGAAGAAGAATGGTTTCTTTAAAAATATGAGATTTTAGTATAGACATAGTCAGTGGGGGAAATCACTGTGAGCCAATCAATCTAACATATAGCAGTTCTCTTGAGCAGAAATATCTCCAAACATAGATGATCTGGAGATGCAGAAGATAGGAACAGGTATTCAGAAGCACTAGACTGAAATGGAGAATACAAGCACAGCTGGAATGGCAGCATATTCTGATAGGCCTTCAGTTGTTCTCTATTGACAGTAGATTAAATTCTGAAATACTGATCTTAATATTTTAGGTATTTCACCAACTTCCTTTCTAATATTGTCTTCTTTATATCCCTCTACATGAACTCTCCAAACCAGCCAGGCTAGTATATTTACTGAGCAAAGAGCCCTGTGCTAAAGCTACACTCATGCTATAATTAGTTTCCCATATGGGACATCCTCATTCCTATCCATGAGCTTATGCTTTCATCTTTGCTTGGAATGCTTTTCAATTTACTTCTTTAGTCACCAAATATTAATTTATACTTCTAAGTGTGAGATGTTTTGTATACTGAATACACAATGATGAACAAAATAGACATAGTTCTTTGCACTTGAAGGATTGTACATTCTGGTAAAATTAGACAGTCAGTATGTAATTATGTAAGTGATCTTAAGAATGACTTAATCTATTCCAGAGGGTCAAAGAAGTAAGCTGACATCGGAAAGATAAGAATTAATCAAGGAAAAAGATAAAAGAGACAGAAAGGAGAAGAGGGAAAAACATGCACAAATGTCCTGAGGTAAAAAGAAGGATGGGACATTTGACAAACTGGATTTAAACTGATGCTAGAGAGAATAACAGGTTAGAGAAGTTGATTGAGAAGCAGTAATATAGGATTTGTAGAAGATGTTGGGGATTTTGGTATCTATCCTATATGTAATGGGAAAACATTGAAGGGGTGATATGATTCACTTTTATCATCTGTCTAGTGGTATTGCAAAGGATGGATTAAAGGAGGACAAGATTAGATGCAAAGAAAACAGTTAGGTTATTTGCAGTCATCTAGGTTAAACATTATTGAATGTGGAAATGGAAAGAACTGATTAAGTTCAAAGTATAATTAGGAGATAAAAATGATACGATTTGATGTTGTGCTGGATAAGGGGAGTGACTCCTAGTTGCTGGCCTGTGCAAATGAGTAGATAGTATGTTCTATTCACTGAAAAGCAATGCCAAGAGGAGGCAAAGATAATGATATTTAATAATTTGAAATTCCATTTAAACATCTGAGTTATATGTCAAGAGAAAGGCAGATATACAAATCTGGAGCACAGTATCAGACTAAACTGTCCCCCCTGGTCATTCAAATGTTACTCGTTCATTAAATCCTAGCTTAATCCACCACCTCTACAAGATGCCACTGACCCATTTTGCCCATCCTTATCTTCATCTTCTCTGTTCTGTCTCCTAATGCTTATTACCCATACCACTCATTAGGCTCCAGTTATATTCTCTATGACATATATGGGAATAGGACTTGTTTCCATAACTAGAAATTTCCTTGAAATTAAAAATTCTTATTAAATTAGCCTATCCCTTACTATTTCCAGCAGCTATACATGTAGTAAGAGATGATTTTACATGTAACAAAGTGAATGGATAGCTTTCTACTACTAAATTGGTATTGTAAGCAAAAGGTGTTAAATACAAACATAGATTTGAATTTTCAATTCACCACTTAGTAGCAACAGTGACCATGATCAAGTATTTTTACCTCTTCAAAGTCATTTTCCTCATCTGACAAATGTCAAACCAAGATAAGAGTAATACTTGCTTCAGAGAATTATTGTGGCTATTACATGTATCATGTATGTAAACACTAGAATAACTGTTAGTTTGTTAGTATTATTATTAAATTTTTGGCAATCCAAAGGTACCATAATTTTATATGACAGCCAGTGCATATAAATGTCATATGATATTAGTAAATACAAAAATTGGTAAAAGTATTTATCTGTTTCTTCATGCTTTCTACTGTAGTAAAATTTTCCATCTCTCCTTCAGAAAGCAGACATCAATTTGTCCTTTGTATCCCTGGATGGAGTTTGGCCTCTGATTTTAGAGGAAATTATGCTGTGGAGCCAATCTCCTAGGTTTTATAAAGCATAAATTAAAGAACAGTCAAAACTCATACTGTGTAAGTTGTGTTTACATGTCTGTCTATCTATCTATGTATCTATCTTTCTGTCTATCTGTTTCTATGTGTGTTCAGCACATGTACTTATTAATCTTTTTATTAAGAAGACCCATTGCTCATAGTGTGTTGCATATTTTGGTCATTAAGTTGCTGGAAAGTTGAAAGATCTTTCTCTTCTCTGTGCAGTTTTGGGAGAAGAGTACATTAATGCTTCAAACTAGTAGGGGGTACTTTTAGTAAATTACTTCTTCCAGCTGCTTTAATGATGCTCTGTTCACCCCACACTAATGCATCTCTGAACACTAAGTAGTTTTCTGTCACTTCACAAGGAGAACTCAAATATTTCCTTTTTTTTAAACATGAAAATCCTTGGGAGGGAATGTGGAAGTTTTTTTTTCCCTTGTTTAATGAAATATTTACTTATGGATTACTTATGATAATATACATAAGCATATATTGGATATAAGTTGCTACTTATAAAACACAGTATCTCTTTTCAATGCATGGTAATAATAAGAAAAACTTATAAGTATTTTTCCAACTTTTAAATGCCAATGCATCCAATTTTATACTTCTTTTAATAATTCTTACTATAAAGGCCTTTTATTTTTATGTGTGGCCTTGGAATGTAGTGACATTGTTAATATACCAGTAGGTGATATGTATTTCAATTTCATATATGAATAATTAGAATTCAAAATGGCCATTCCAGTTAGTTTTCTTTTCACACCTCTCCTAAGACCCATTTGAATTTTATGTAGGTTAAGAAATAAAACTGATTTCCTAGGTGAATGAAAGTTATCTTTCTATAATTTCAGCCTAATGCTAAAATTAAACTGTTTACAAGTAGAATGTTTTAAACAATGCTGTTCATATTTGGCATTTCTGGAGAAAATATTTGGCATTTATATAGGACACCCTATGCAGACTAAACTTTTATTCATTGATTATACATCATGAAGTGGAACAGTGACATGCTTACATAGTTTTATAGATAACCTATGCAGTATCTTAATTTTTCTTTTCCTCACTCCCACCCAGCCCTACCCCAGGTCCTAATATCTGAGAAAAACCCCTCTCTCCTCCCATTTGTCACTCTAACTACCTTTATACTTGTTTCCCTGCCCCCTCCAAGATTTGAAGTTCCCAAATATTTGGCCAAAAAAATCTTTCTGGAAACCAAGTAAACACATAATGTAGGACCAAATGTGGCAAATCTCAGCACAGCTTCCCAGGGTCCTCAACTTCCCCTAATAGAAGATATACATGGTTTTCACCTAGTAGATTTCAGTTAGATGGAACTAAGTTCCTGTGTGTCACTGCTGTTATATAGTACTGTTTTCCTGAACGTCATGAAAAACTCTGAATTAATACACAGGTGAAATACACAAACAATAACATATAGATTAATATACAGATCGGTAGGATTCCAAGAATGAATTTAGTCTCTATACTATTATTACAAATTTATCCCCACCAGAATATGAGATCTGTACTGGTCTGGATTTTTATGTTTTGTTCAGTGCTTTTCCTCTAGTTTCTCAAACAGTGCCTGCCATATTAAATGGCTAATATTTTCTAATTAAATGAACTTGCTTACATTCTGGATTAAAACTCACAGCTCTAAAATTTCCAGGCTGCTTTTTAGACTTCTGCAAAATTATTAAAATTCAGTTATTTGTTTTTGGGTTAATGATTCTGGAGCCCTTATATATAGGAACAATAAATAGTAGGGAATATAATTTGAGCCCAATCAGGACCAATTCCTTTGCATGTTGTTTAAGAGCCTTTTCACACTGGCTTCATCCTGCCTTACTTGTTCCTCTACCCCAATACCTATAGTACAGACACAGAAAATTATTTACTGTTCTTTAAATCCACTATTCCCTTTGTCTTTGAACATGTACTTCTCTGTGCTGTTAGTATTAACCCCTATTTAACTATTCATCCTTTAAGATGTATTTCAAAATAGCACCTGTTCTCTGGAACCTGTCTTAGTCTTCCAGCAGAGTGAATCCCTCACATCACTTGGACTCCACAGCCCTCTATGCATAGGTCTTTCAAAGTGCTTATTTCCTTATCCTGTCATCATTTTTACATCAGCACTGGATTGCTAGCTTCTATGTTGCAGGGCATGTTTTTTTTCTTCTCTCCAATCTGCCTAGATCCCATCATATCATTTCACACAGTAGGTGTTCAATAAGTACTTATGAACTGAGTATATGAAAACTAAAATTATTATATTATATAACTTGGCATGAGTTTGGGAAGAAAAATATAATAAATCTAGGTTAAAGTGATCAGAATTGTTAACACAGTGCTGTGCTCTTAGGTATCGACCACGAAATAGGAACATTTGAAAATGAAATGGAGAAAAAAACAAATGGAGATGCCATAAAAGTAATGAATACTGAGTATGGGGCAAGAGCAGTGAGCAATGGATGCACAAAATGAAGAGATCCCCCTTATAATCATGCCTAGGCTCAGACTTCTACACTAAACCTGGCTCACTAATTTCTCCCTTACTGCTGTCAAGTTAGGATTTGTCTTAGCTGTTCTATTTTTAAAATTTTGAATATATAATATTTATCTGTTTGGAGGGTTGCCTTTTTACATTCATAATTTTTTTCAACTTCATATTCTTTTATAAATTAGAAGTTACTTTTTCATTTATCATTTTGAACAACTTAATCATGCACATTTAAAATCTTTTATCAATTTGTAAATTTAATACTCACTGCATAATGGATGATGTTAAGGACTTAACGTTAATTTTACAAATATGCAGTGGTACTTTGGTTCTCTTTAAGGAAAATAAAGTTCTCATCTTTCAGAGTAATGTGTTCAAGTATGTACGCACTAATGAAATGGTCTGTTGTAAGAAACTGGGGATATGAGAGGGCAGATGATGTAGTTGAAATAAGATCTTAGTTTCTAATTGTTGGAGCTTGGTGATGGTTATCTTGGATTTTAGTATGTTATTTTGCCTTGTTTAAATTTTTACATAATAAATTTTTTTTTTTTAGAAAAGAATCATGCCTAGAACAAACCTTGGAATCAGTGACAGAGCTGAATAACTATTGAAAGTGAAAATTCAGCCAGGCAGGTGTTTTCTGAATAGAATATCAAATCAATGTTTGGCTGTTTGTGAGTTTTTGCCCCAAGGTGATGATCTGGGGACCAAATGGAGTCAACCATCCAGGCCTTGTGTAGACTCATATTACATCTGTCCTGTATATTATTAACATCCTTAGGCAATCTTCATAGATTGTTTGACCCGAACATCTTTTCAGAGTCTGTAAAATGAACAAGCATTTGTGTATATAGATTGTCCATTTTTTAAAGTGCCTGAAATGTTAATTTGATTGTATGGGTTAAATGTTTAGGGCAATGTTAATAAGGACTTGAGCTGCATAAGTTTCCAATTCAAAAGTGCTAATGTTGTTGTTGTTGTTTGTATTTGCTCTCCAGCTTTAAGAAATTTTAGAAAATGCATTTTGCAGAAATTGCCTGCAGTGTTAACACGATATGGTAGTATTTGAGCTAAAGAGAAGCATGCCTTTATCCAATTTCCTACTTTCTCAATAAATTTAAAATAAAGAAAAATGTTTTAAAACATTTAATGAGAAACCAGAGAATATTTTCAACTCAGAGCCTTCTCTGAGTGCTATGATACATGTAGAACTGCTAATGTAAATCAAAGATTTAGGCTCAATCTACTTAGCCTGTGATTATAATGGTACCTTGTAGATGGAAGATGCTCCCAAATTTTAATCTGATTGTCTCCTCTTGCTGGATGATAATATGTTGAAATAATACCCAACACACTTTTCCCAGTGAATAATATTCCTCTTATCTTTGTTAATGTTGTTAAATAATTTCCAAACTCTCCTCAAGGCAGTTGCTCTGTGCTAGGAAGCTAAACACAGGAGAGGCCAATGTTCTTTTATTTGTCTGCCTTCAGACACAGATGTTGTTTGTGTTGTCTGGAAGCACAAAATATGCTCTGAAATCTCATCATTGTTTTCAATAAGCCAAAGTGACTTGAAGATGAAGTGATTCCTTAAAAGTGGAATGTATTTCAAAAGAAGGTATAAAATATATTAAAATCACATAAAACAATGAGCTAATATATGCATAGTTTAAAAGTCTCTTTTCATACAGGCAGTGACAGAGGAAATGCCCATTGTCTCCTGGCTGCCATATCCCTTAAAGTATTTTGGTGACTGGCTGTGAAAATCCAGATGGAAACAGCAGCAAATTGAATGAAACCTGGGAGGCGAGAAACAGGAAGTTCTAGCATCAGCCACATGCACATTGCACAAATGAGAACTAGGCTGTGAATTTGAATGTGCTACTTATAACTTCAAATGCTGTATGAAGTGATTAGGACTCCGTGTCAAAATTGTTCTGAGTTAGCTTTGCCACTTGGTATCTATGTGGCCTTGGACAATTTAACTTAATCTCTCTTTGAGCCTCAGTTGCTTTATTTGAAAAATAGAAATAATAATAACTTTTCTCATAAGGCATGCTGTGAGGATTAAATGAAATAATGTATGCTTCAGAGCGTGGTACATAGAAGATACTAAATTCACATTTGGATTTACTTTCTTCCATTTTAAATATGTAAAACTGCATGTTCCTTGGCAGCTTGACCTCCGTTCACTTGTGCTCCAGTACTATGGAATGTGTACTTTGAAATAAGAACTACTAGCCCCAGTGGTCAAATTTAAAGCCTTATGTTTATTCATTTACAAGTAAATTTCCTGGCAACTGAGGTTTCCCATTTTTCACAGCTAACAGAGAATTCCCTTTCATTCTAAATAGAAGTTTGTAATGATAGGACTATAGTGTAAACACAACTATCAAACATAATCATATCAATTCAGATCAACTACACTTCAGAATGAGGTCAAGATTGACACTGATCACAAGAGCATTTGACTATTATGCCAGTTTTCCCATATAATTTCATTTCTTTTCATTAAATATTGAAGGGTGCAATAGTTCAATCACATGGCAGGTATACATTTAACACATTCTGTCTTTGACAATATGTGTACATACTATGCTACCAAAAGCCCTTGTAGAAATTAGTGGTAAACAAAGGAAGCATTACTAACCTCCATAAATGAGAGGTAGATTTGAAGGACTGTTTAGATAGCAGGTCTGCATTTGCATTAAGTTAGCTATATCCTCTCCTCTAATCTTCTTTGGAACAAATAACATATATTTGACTGAAATGAATAGCCAGGATTATGGGCTAACTCTGCAGCTATGGAATGAAACAAAAGCACTTGGCATGTTAAGGTGGAAATGGCAAATGTGTATCACCAATATTGTTGAGTCCACTTAATCTGCTACCGTACTTTATCATTGAGCCCAGGTTGGCCCATGAGTCCTTCTTGCCATGGTTAGGATCAAACTTAATTTGGTGGTCATGTTAACTTCAGTCTATAACAATCTAAGCATTCAAGATTTCAGTGTACAGAATTTAAGCCCTTCTGATTCCATTGGAGCAAAGGCAAAATGGCAGAAAAATCAAGAGATGTTTATTATTTCTTTTACTCATGGCAGTTTGTGAACACATACTGGTGTTTTTGTTCTATCAATTTTGCTGTTTTGTTTCATTACTCCCAGTGTTCTACTGGGATTTTAAGTTAAGTACACAGGAAACATTTTTTTCTT
Source organism: Geosciurus inauris (assembly GCA_004024805.1). Taxonomy (NCBI): domain Eukaryota; kingdom Metazoa; phylum Chordata; class Mammalia; order Rodentia; family Sciuridae; genus Geosciurus; species Geosciurus inauris. Next base: position 243 of record PVHX01025252.1, on the reverse strand, counting down.
CCCCCTGTATTTTCTAAAGATGTCTTTGTTGAAATATAATCAACATACAATAAACTTAACATATTTAGGATTGTGCAATTTGGTAAATTTGATATATGTATATACCCATGAAACATCGCTACAATCATAGTGAACCTATCTCTTAATTATTATACCCAAAAATTCCTCTAGACCTTTTGTAATGCCTTTCTACTCTCCATTTACCACCCACTCACCCCAAAGTAACCACTGATATGTTCTCTG
>PVHX01025251.1:0-22690 GCA_004024805.1 Geosciurus inauris | reverse complement strand
CCTCTCTGTTCTCCCTTATACTGTTTTTTGTTTGTTACTTTATAGATACACAAAAAGATTGAATTCAGTCTAGTATATTCATATATGTAAACAGCATAATTTAGTCAGTTTCATCCTGTAGTTCCTCACATTTCATGTCACTCCACCCTTCCCCTCAATTCTCTTCCTCTACTCCACTGAATTCTCTTCCATTTTCAAGCGTCTCCTCCTTTTTAAATTTTATTTCTCACTAGCTTTACCATATGAGAGAAACATTTTATCTTTGACTATCTGAGTCTGGCATTTTTTACTTGTATTTAACTTAAATACTTTATTTAAAAATAAAATGTGTATTATCCTACCATAGTACACATAAAGTTACTTTTAAAATTCTGAAATTCATGAACCATATATGTAGTTATTTTTTTTTTCAAAAACTTCCTATGCACTTCTCTAAATTCAGAACTGGGAAACATTTAGCTCTATTAGAAAGTTCAAAGACCTTACTTTATAGCTTGGAGTCTCCATATTCAGAGGTCTACCTTCATTGCTGGACCTCATTAGATATGCACGTACAGTCATTTTAGGAAAGAGCAATAGCAACTGTCAGCAATAACAAACTATTTCCTAAACACATAAGACTCTTTTACAAATCTGTGTTCTGTTTTGTAATATTTTGGGGTTGTTCTTTTCACTTTTATTGAAATAAATGCAATACTTGTACATAGACTGCTCATATCTCCTTTCAAGCTAATGTACCTGGATTTTCAAATGAGCAGTGCTGTGGTCAAAACATGACTATTCTATAATTTGAATACAGAATATATTTTGGTCAAAAAGGGAAAGAAAGAAAAAGAGCTGATAAAAAGCGCTATGGTAGCCAGGCACGGTGGTGTACACCTGTAATCCGAGCACTTTGGGAAGGTGAGACAGGAGAATCACCGTTCAAAGCCAACCTCAGTAATGGTGAGGTGCTAAGCAACTCAGTGAGACCCTGTCTCTAAATAAAACACAAAATTGGGCTGGGGATGTGGCTCAGTGGTCAAACACCCCTGATTCTTGGTACTGAAAAAAAAAAGCGCTGTGGTGTCACTTGCCCACTTGAGGTAGATGGAAGCAAGGAAAACCTTTTTATTGGTAAAAATATTTATAATGTACCTCAGCAAAATGCAATTGTGTCCTCTGCTTCTTTCTTAGGGTAGGCACTTGAAAAATTGAGACATTTCAGGAGTGGTCTAGGAAGTTTGTTGATGGATGTTGGATTTGATTTCCTAAGAAAATTTAAACAATATGGAAAAAAACTGCAGTTAGCCTTTGCCATTATACATAGTAAGATGCATAATGACTAAAATATTTTCTGAAGTCTAGATCTGTAATTCAGAAATGAAGGAGTTGGAGAAATTTCATTCATTTTAAATTAGTCTTGCTTCCCCTGAAATTCCATCTTGGAAACTAAGTAATAACCACGGTTAGTTTGAAATTGGTCTGATTAATATCACTTTTACTGAAGAAGTTGGTGTCCTTTCTGTGCCTTGGCCTTTGCTATTCCCTCATATTAATTTAACTTGAATAAAGTTATGGTTTCAAGTGCTGACTGATAGTTTGACCCATAAGAAATGAGTATAGGCAGTCACCTTTTCTCATCTGAAGCCAGTGTAAATGCAACCTCAGGTCGAATTCAATTAAAAAATTATAATTCTCATAGCAAAAAATCGGCCAAAGGCAGAGGCATAAGACAAGTGTGCCTGTGGAAGTGCAGATTTGGGAGCGTGGGGCCCATACCAGCCCATTATCTCTGTGGATAGTATATGAGCACAAGCAGGCTGGCCCGGCCCTGAAGGATTCTGTCTGAGTCTCCTTTGCAGAATGGCTGTGGCATCTGCAGAGGGCAAGACTGGCATAACTATACCTTCTGTGGAGTCCCTGGAGGGACACAGGAAAGTCCACTCCTTACCAGTTTTCCCTACTGCCCATTCTGATCCCATTCCTCTGTAAGATGTGATTTGGTTCAGCAACAACCTTGGAGAGTGGGAATAAGGCTTCATGTGTTGAGACTTGCTCCTCCCTCCTGTGACAGCCAAGACTGGAAACGTCATCTGGAAGCCTAAGAAAGGGCAAGCTCACTTTCTACAAGTGAAAACTCTCAGTTATAGCCCTGTGTAGGGGGAAATGCCTGTAATCGCAGCAGATTAGGAGGCTTAGGCAGGAGGAACATGAGTTCAAAGCCCTCCTCAGCAACTTACCAAGGCACTAAGCAACTTAGTAAGACCCTGTCTCTAAATAAAATATAAAAATGGCAGGGGATGTGGCTCAGTGGTTAAGCCCCCTTGGGTTCAATCCCTGGTACCAAAAAGAAAAAAAAAAAAGTCTATTCACTAAAGTAAAACTGAATAGTTTTGAAAAAAAATACACTTTGAAACTCTGACACATTTATAAAAAGAAAAACCAAGAAATTTCAAACAACCTTTTTAGAAATCCTTTAAAAGCATATCAATAACCTTCTTAGTAAAAATTATAACATAGTTTAAGACACTTGGTGACTTTCTTAGGTTATGTGTCCAGTGGGATACATATGTAGTAAGGTTTTACTACTAAAATTATCTATTTGGTAAAATCTCTAGGAAAAGTTCTATCAAGAAAATAATTGTTTTGGAGTTCCTTTTTTCCAGAATGTCAAAAAGAATTAACATACACACATTCTAAAAATGTTAATAAATGTTAATTCAGATGAATAAATAAAAGAAAATGTCAGCAACTGTATGGTGATTTTTTAAGACTAAGATGTAGATCAGAGATGTAGTTCTTTTAAAATAAATAATTGCTCCAAAAAAGAATGATCATTCTCAACACAAGCCAACAGCATTTAAAAGAAAGTGCTATGAGAAAAAGTAGCTCCACAAACTTCGGCTCATCCACATAGGAACAAAAATATTATCTTGATCTTCAGGTCTAATATATTTATCATGAGAAGAAATTTAGCTTCAGAAGAGGCTGGCTTGGGTCTGTTTTTGCCATTTTTCTTTATTTTTCCTAAAATGGCTTAAATATTTTCTTCAGGGCATCCTAAACTATTGGTCCTTTACACAATCAAAATTAACCTAATTAATGAAAGCCTTAAGGGTGTGGGCAAGGCGAGCTTCCTCCACCTCCATGGGAATTGTCTGCAGGCTCAGTATGCAATGCAACATGCAAAGGACAGGCTGGTGCTGTCCCTTCTCTAATAAGAACAAGGCTTCAGTGGCACCCACTTTTCTTCAACCAATGGGTCCACATCCTCCTTGGTGATTACAGGCTCCTTTAGTTGCTCCATCCAAGACCACACCAAACCACACAAGATGAAATTACCTCTCTCACTACATGTTCTTTCTCGCCCTCCATCTCAGGAATGTAGTTCTTTCTGCTACATTTCTACCTTCCTTTTCACTTCCTCCTTTTCTATAAACTCATTTAAATTTTCCAGGGCTTTGGCTGCCAGTATTTTGCTTGCTCCAACAGTAAATTCAGATGACAAATCAGCACCTGCCACTGCTTCAAATAGACCTTTGCTGTTCTGGGTTCCACATCCATCCAAGAACTGTATCATGGGACTGAAGCCACAGGCTGGAGGACTGCACCAACCCTGCCCTCCTCTCCACAGAGCCTGGGCCCCCACCACTGTGCTCTTCACCATGACAGTGGGCCACTTCCTGATGAGAAGGGTTTGGATCCTCATGGACATTTGCAAAGATGGGTGTAACTGGTTCCCCAGGATTGCATGGACCTGAAATACCCACAGAGGAGGTTCTACTTCATTGCACTTTCTTTAGAATGTCTTCTCCACAGAAAAACAGAGATTCATCATCCTTCTGCCCTTCCAAACCTCCACACTTAGAGTGACTTTAGAAAGAAAATGTGTTGTGAACCAGTACCTCCTCTGCAACTCTAGTTCTGGAGATGGTGAGATGTAACAATGTCTAACAGGATTCTGCTACTTTAGGTTGTGGCCCTGCAAATCTTCTGGCTGGACCCACTAATGCCATCTTTAAAGCCTTTGCTATGATCATTGACAAACTGCAAGAGGACATCAGCAGCTCTCTGACCAATAGCACAGCTGACAGTAGTCTCCTGGTCACTCTGAGGCTGGTGGTCTCTGCTAGTCAGTGTGGCTCTCTCACTGGAAAAGGTGGTGGCGAGATTAAGAAAATGCGAGAGACTACAGGGGCTCAAGTCCAGGTGGCAGGGGATATGCTCCTCAACTCAACTGAGGGGACCATCACCATTGCTGGCATTCCACAATCCAACATTGAGTGTGTCAAACAGATCTGTGTGATGTTGATGTTGGAGACTCTCTCCCAAGCCCCCCGAAGGGCATGACCATCCCATACCTGCCCAAGCCATCAAGTTCTCCAGGCATCTTTGCAGGTGGTCAGGACAGGTACAGCACAGACAGAGACAGTATGAGCTTTCCCCACACCATCCCGTCCATGTGTCTCAACCCTGACCTTGAGAGACCACCTCTAGAGGCCTATACCATTCAAGGACAATATGTCATTCCACAGCCAGATCTGACCAAGCTGCACTGGTTGGCAATGCAAGGGTCTCATTTTCCTATGACACATGGCAACACCAGATTCAGTGCAGGTTTGGATGCATCTGCTTAGATTACTTCTCATGAACTCACCATGCCAAATGACTTGATTGGCTGCATTATCAGATATCAAGGCACCCAAATCAATGAGATCCGTCAGATGTCTGGGGTGCAGATCAAAATTGCGAACCCAGTGGAAGGATCTACTGATAGGCAGGTTACCATCACTGGATCTGCTGCCAGCATTAGTCTGGCTCAGTATCTAATCAATGTCAGGCTTTCCTCGGAGACGGGTGCCATGGGGAGCAGCTAGAACAATGCACATTCATCTATAACCACTTTCTGCTGTTCACCCCCACCCATGATCCATCTGTGTAGTTTCTGAACAGTCAGCAATTCCAGGTTTTAAATAGTTTGTAAATTTTCAGTTTCTACACACTTTATCATCCACTCATGGTTTTTTCATTAAATTAATTCCTTTCTCTCTTTAGCCATTAATCTTTAGTATTTATTTAGATCCATATTTTGCTTTATAAGCATCACCCCACCACCTTTTATTTATTTATTTTTATTTGTTTGTTTGGCTCATGAATTTTTATGTCTGTCATGGAAATGTAAGAGTGGACTATTTTACATTTCAGTTCAGTTCTGTGATATCAAGATTTTTCAAAAAAATTAAAAGATGGACTGGAAATAAAAAAGATTGTGATAAGAGATGCTATCTCATAATCCTTCTACCCAAAATTGTAGAAATAGGCAGAGGGCCCAGATCCACCCTCAGGAACATCCACAAGTGTCCAGCCAACAGGAGACCAGGGACTGCTACCTCTAGCCACTGGGGAACCCAAACTCAGGGTAAGAGTCACCCCAGAGACCCCAGCATGAGGCAACCCTGTCTAAGGGTGGCCTGGGCCCACCTCAGTTTTGCTCAAGAGTTCCTGCAGTCTGGCAAGAGCTACAGAGGGCCCAGATCCACCCTCAGGAAACTCCACGGGTGTCCAACTAAGGGTTGACCAAAGACTGATAGCTAGAAGCCACAGAGAAAGGCACACCCTGGGTAAGAGTGGCCTGCAGAGATCCCAGCATAAAGAGGCCCCACCCAAGTGCACTCCAGTTCCATCCAGAGTTCCTGTGGTCAGGCGAGACAGAAGGCCCAAAATCACCCTTATGGAAGGCCAAGTTAAAGGCAGACCAGAGCCTGCTAGCCTCCAGCCCCAGAGGAGCTCACACTCACTGTAAGGGTCACACACAGACTCTCCTGCCTGTGACCCTGCCTAAGTGAGACCTGGGCCCACCTCCAGTTCTGCTCCAGAGTTCCTGTTCACCAGCAGGAGTGCAAGAGAAGGGCAAAACAGCTCTCAGAGGCCACCTCAGGAGCCCAGACAAGGCCACTCCCACTGCCCTCTAAAGGTACATCCACTACCTCTGCCACTAACTTTAGTGGCAGTAGTAGCCATCTGGGGACACAGAAGTAGCTCCAAAGTGAGACACAGGTAATCTGGAGTGTCAATACAAGATCATAGGATAGAAGCCACAATACCTCAGATTGGTATTTCAAGAAAGGAAGGTGTACAATCAACATGAATAAACAAGGGAAGAAAGTGCCTCGAACAAACCTGGATACGGCTGTAACAGAATCCATTGACAGCATAGTTGATGAAATGTCAGAACAAGAATTCAGAATGTACATAATTAAAATGATCAGCAAATTAAAGAATGACATAAGTGAATAATTACAGGCAAAAATTGATCAATCCAACAAAGAAATAGGAGAGCAAATAAAGGCAACCATCAATCATTCTAACAAAGAGATAAGAGAGCAATTACAAGTAGCAAAAGATTACCTTAGGAAAGAGCTAGAGATCATGAAAAAAAAAAAACAATCAGAAATTCTTAAAATGAAGGAAACAATAAACCAAATAAAAAACTCAATAGAAAGCATCACCAGCAGATTAGATCACCTGGAAGACAGAACCTCAGATAATGAAGACAAGATATACAATCTTGAAAATAAATTTGATCATACAGTGAAGATGGTAAAAAATCATGAACAGAACATACAAGAAATATGGAACAGCATCCAAAGACCAAATCTAAGATTCACTGGGATAGAAGAAGGCACAGAATTTCAAACCAAAGAAATGCACAATCTCTTCAATGAAATAATATCAGAAAATTTCCCAAATATGAAAAATGAAATGAAAAATCAAATACAAGAGGCTTACAGGACACCAAACATACAAAATTTCAACAGATCTACACCAAGGCATATTATAATGAAAATGCCCAACATACAGAATAAGGATAGAATTTTAAAGGCCGCAAGAGAGAGGAACCAGATTACATATAAGGGGAGGCCAATTTGTATCTCAGCATATTTTTCAACCCAGAACCTCAAAGCCAAGAGATCATGGAATAACATATTCCAAGCCCTGAAAGACAATGGATGCCAACCAAGAATCCTACATCCAGCTAAATTGAGCTTCAGATTTGATAATTAAATAAAAACCTTCCATGATAAACAAAAGTTAAAAGAATTTACAGCAAGAAAGCCTGCACTACACAGCATTCTTGGCAAAATATTCCATGAGGAGGAAATGATAACCAACAATGGAAAGTTACAAAGAGAGGAACTACACTAGAGGAAAGACCATTCAAACGAGAAAACAACTCAAGGTAAAAACCAAAACCAAACCAAAATGACCAGAATTACAAATCATATTTCAATAATAACCCTGAATGTAAATGGCCTAAATGCACCAATTAAAAGACATAGACTGACAGACTGAATTAAAAAAAAAGACCCAACAATATGCTGTCTTCAAGAGACTCATCTCACAGGAAAAGACATCCACAGACTGAAAGTGAAAGGCTGGGAAAAAACATATCACTCACATGGGCCCCGCAAACAAGCAGGAGTTTCCATCCTCATATCAAATAAAGTGTACTTCAAACCAAAAATGGTGAAAAGAGATAAAGAAGGTCATTTCATACTTAAGGGAATCATACATCAACAAGACATAACAATCATAAATATCTGTGCCCCAGGCAAATGGATGGAACTGGAAAGCATTATGCTAAGTGAAGTAAGCCAATCCCAAAAAACCAAATGCCGAATGGTCTCTCTGATTAGTGGATGCTGATGAATAAGGGAGGTGGGAATGGGAAACATAAGAGAAATGGAGAGAAATTGGACACGACATGGGGGAGGTGGGGGGCAGGAGGGGGGAATGGGTATAGTAAAGATGGTTGATGGAGAATATATATAAGTATATGTGTATATATATATATATATATATATATATACTGTTCATTGAAAGTGCATATAAAGATGTTTAATATGAAGAATGTAATCTGCTTATAATTTTGTGCAAAGTTAGAAAAATTATGATTGTAATAATTTTTTTTCTATTTGCCTCAACAAATATTTTCAGTGAATAGTGTGTAACAGCTTCTGAAAATTTGGTTTTTTTTTCTGTTATGTTTGATAACATGTATTAAAATGCAACTTTTGAGAAAAATAAATAAAAATTAAAAAAAAAAATAAGCATGCCCTCATTGAAAAATAGGGTTCTGAAAAAGATTTAATAAAAATTCCAAAACACACAAAAAAAAAATATATCTGTGCCCCAAATAATGGGGCTTCTACATATATCAAACAAATCCTTCTCAAATACAAGAATCAGATAGACCACAACACAATAATACTTGGAGACTTTAACACAGCTCTCTCACCATTGGATAGATCCTCCAAACAAAAACTTAATAAAGAAATCATAGATCTCAATGACACTATCAATAATTTAGACTTAACAGACATATATAGAGTGTTCTATCCATCAACGAGCGAATAAACTTTTTTCCCAGCAGCACATGGATCCTTCTCCAAAATAGATAATGTTATGTCACAAAGCCAGTCTTAGCAAATACAAAAAAATAGAGATTCTACCCTGCATCCTGTCTGACCACAATGGAATAAAATTATAAATCAATGACAGATTAAAAAACAGAAACTACTCCATAACCTGGAAACTAAATAATATGCTATTGAATGATGCATGGATAACAGAAGACATCAAGAAAGAGATAAAAAAAATTCTTAGAGGCAAATGAAAACTCTGATACAACATATCAAAATCTCTGGGATGCCATGAAGGCAGTGCTAAGAGGAAAGTTCATAGCACTAAATTCATTCATTAGAAGAAGTAAAAGTCAACAATTAAATGAATTGACTCTTCATCTCAAAGCCTTAGAAAAGGAAGGACAAATCAACACCAAAAGAAGTAGAAGACAGGAAATAATCAAAATTAGGGCTGAAATCAATGAAATTAAAACAAAAGAAACCATTCAAAAAACTGACAAAACAAAAAGCTAGTTCTTTGAAAAAATAAACAAAATTGACAAAGTCTTAGCCACCCTAACAAAAAGGAGGAGGGAGAAAACCCAAATTACTAAAATTCAAGATGAAAAAGGAAATATCACAACAGACACTACTGAAATACAGAGCATAATTAGAAACTATTTTGAAAATTTATACTCCAGTAAAATAGAAAACTCTGAAGACACCAACAAATTCCTAGAGGCATATAACCTACTCAAACTGAACCAAGAGGACATACACAACTTAAACAGATCAATTTCAAATAAGGAAATGGAAGATGCCATCAGGAGCCTGCCAACCAAGAAAAGCCCAGGTCCAGATGGATTCTCAGCTGAGTTCTACAAGACCTTCAAAGAAGAACTAATACCAATTCTCCTCAAACTACTTCATGAAATAGAAAAAGAGGGAACCATCCCAAACTCATTCTATGAGGCAAGTATCACCCTGATTCCAAAACCAGACAGAGACACATCAAAGAAAGAAAACTTCAGATCAATATCCCTGATGAACATAGGTGCAAAAATTCTCAATAAATACTGGCAAATCGCATACAAAAACATATCAAAAAAATAGTGCACCATGATCAAGTGTGGTTCATCCCAGGAATGCAAGGTTTGTTCAACATACGGAAATCAATTAACATAATACAACACATCAATAGACTTAAAGATAAGAATCATATGATTTCATCAATCGATGCAGAGAAGGCATCTGACAAAATACAACACTCTTTTATGCTCAAAACACTAGAAAAACTTGGGATAGTAGGAACAGGTCTTTGTAAAAGCTATCTGTGCTAAACCCAAGGCCAACATCATCCTAAATGGAGAAAAATTTGAATCATTCCCTCTGAAAACGGGAACTAGACAGGGATGCCTTTCTCACCACTGCTATTCAACATAGTCCTTGAAACACTAGCCAGAGCAATTAGACAGATGAAAGAAATTAAAGGGATATGAATCAAAAAAGACAAACTCAAACTATCATTATTTGTGGACGACATGATTATATACTTAGAGGATCCAAAAAATTCTATCAGAAAATGTTTAGAACTAATAAATGAATTCAGCAAAGTAACAGGATATAAAATCAACATTCACAAATCAATTGCATTTCTATACATCAGTGATAAACCCTTTGAAAGAGAAATTAGGAAAACTATCCCATTCACAATAGCCTCAAAAAGAATAAAATACTTGGGAATCAATTTAACAAAAGAGTTGAAAGATCTCTACAATGCAAACTACAAGACACTGAAAAAAGAAATTGAATAAGACCTTAGAACATGGAATAATCTCCCATACTCCTGGATAGGCAGAATCAATATTGTCAAAATGGCCATACTTCCCAAAGTGCTATTCAATGCAATCCCAACTAAAACCCCAATGTCATTCCTTATAGAAATAGAAAAGACAATCATGAAATTCATTTGGAAGAATAAGAGACCCAGAATAGCCAAAGCAATCCTTAGCAAGAAGAGTGAAGCAGGAGGCATCACAATACCTGACCTCAGATTATACTACAAAGCTATAGTAACAAAAACAGCATGGTACTGGCACCAAAATAGACATGTAGACCAATGGTATAGAATAGAAGACACAGAAACAAACTTACATATAGTTACCTTATACTAGATAAAGGAGCTAAACACATACACTGGAGAAAAGATAACCTGTTCAACAAATGGTTCTGGGAAAACTGGAAATCCATATGCCACAAAATGAAACTAAACCCCTCTCTCTCACCATGCACAAAATTCAACACAAAGTGGATCAAGGACCTGGGAATCAGACCAGAGACCCAACACCTAATAGAAGAAAAAAACAGGCCCAAATCTACATCATGTCAGATAAGGACCATACTTCCTTCACAAGACTCCTATAGCACAAGAAGTAAAATCAAGAATCAAATGGGATGGATTCACACTAAAAAGCCTCTTCTCAGCAAAAGTAATAATCAATGAAGTGAACAGAAAGCTGACATTCTGGGAACAAATCTTTGCCACACACACATCTGATAGAGCACTAATCTCCAGGATATATAAAGAACTCAAAAAACTTAACACCAAAAAAACTAACAACCCAATCAATAAATGGGCCAAAGAGCTGAACACAAACTTCACAGAAGAAGATATACAACCCATCAACAGACATACGAAAAAATGTTCAACATCTCTAGCAATCAGAGAAATGCAAATCAAAACTACCCTAAGATTTCATCTCATGCCAATCAGGATGGCAACTATCAAAAATACAAACAACAATAAGTGTTGGCAAGGTTGTGGGGAAAAAGGCACGCTCATACATTGCTGGTGGGACTGCAAATTGGTACAACCAATCTGGAAAGTAGTATGGAGATTCCTTAGAAAACTTAGAATGGAACCACCATTTGAGCCTGCTATCCCACTCCTAGGTCTATACCCAGAAGACTTAAAAACAGCATACTACAGTGCTGCAGACACTTCAATGTTTCTAGCAGCTCAATTCACAATAGCTAAACTGTGGAACCAACCTAGATGCCCTTCAATAGATGACTGAATAAAGAAACTGTGATATATATACCCAATGGAATATTACTCAGCAATAAAAGAGAATAAAATTATGGCATTTGCAGGTAAATGGATGGAGTTGGAGAATATCATGCTAAGTGATGTAAGCCAATCTCAGAAAACCAAATGCCGAATGTACTCATTGATAAGTGGATGCTGATCCATTATGTGGGGAAGGGCATGGGAACAATGGTGGATCTCTCTTCACAGGGGTGTAATGGGGGAGGGGGCATGGGGACAGTATAGGTGGTGGAATATGATGGTCATCATATCCCTATCCTTATGTATGACTGCATATATGTTGTGATTCTATATAACTTACAACTAGAGTATTGATATGTTATCCTCTATGTACAATGAATCAAATTGCACTCTGTTATCATGTAAGCCTAAATAGAACAAATAAATAAAATATGAAAAAAAAAGAAAATTTAAAAAATTTTTTTTAAAATTGTAGACATAAATGTGAGCCTCTGTGAATGCTTTAGGAAGGTACATGAAGCCACTTACTTGTTCCAGAGTATGCCCACAGCTAGGCTGCCTACCAGGGTTCTGCAGGTTGATTAGATTACTGTTTTTAGACCATGACTGAGGAACTGCTTCATTATGTGGTACTTCTCAAGAAGCTCAGATAATGGGCAAGCCATGGCCAGGGTATTATCAGTGACCCAGGATGAGCAAACACCCTTAGTGGCTTGCTCCTGGCTCACTCCAGCAGGCTGGATTCTCACACTTTCAGGCTCCACCACCAAACACCATGGCACTTGCCATGTGTGCCAGGATTGCATGCCATATGTTCTCCCACTTTTGTGTACTTCAGTGTTGGATGTTCTGAATTTCATTGTTGCACCATACCCACTGTTATTCACCAGTGTGGAATATGGTGGTTCATTTGGAGGCAAGACTCCTGCAGCCAGGGTAGTCTCTTGGCACTTCATTGTCAGGTGGGGGAGCCCTTTCAGCCTGTGGTCTTACTAGTCATCCAGGCTGGTGTCCTTTCTGTGGCTTGGCCTTTGTCATTCCCACATATTAATTTAATTTAAACAAAGTATGCCTTCAAGTGCCTGCAAGAAGTGAGTTTAGCAGTCACCTTTTCTCATCTGAACCCAGTTAGGGTGAATGCAACATGGAGGCTCAGGTGGATGGGCAGGGCTGGCCACAGGTGCTACCTAGGAGAATCTGCAGGCACCAGACCTTAAAGGCTGACCAGGCCCCACACTCCCCACCACAGGCAGGGTGGGCAATGGGGTCCAGCACAGCACAGAGACAATGTCCTCCTTGGTGGGCCAAACGCCTGCAAATCTGTGTTTATACATATCTCTGGAGTGGCCTCTAGAATCTAGTCCTTTTTTATCTGTTGTGTCTAGGTCAGGTTTCTCAGAAGGTACAGCCAAGGGGCCACTTGGTGTGTGGTCATCTCAAGCTTCAGCTGTGCGGGAGGATCCACTGTGAGCTTGCTCGCCTTGTTCTTGGTGGTGTTCACTTCCTCCTTTGTGGCCTATGAACTGACAGAGAAACACTGGTATCAGTTGTGGGAATGGGCTGAAATTTTTGTGTTACCATCCTCTTAATATGTAATTGTTATAATCTGGAAGATGCAAACTTTCTTAGAAGATTAAAAGGGCAAGGATTGAGAATAGGAGCAGACATATAGTTTCCAGAGGTCTTAATAGTAGCTATAGCCAAAAGTTCAGCAAGTAAGCTTTAATGTTTTTATTTGCCTGTGCACATCTCAGGATTTGGATTTTTTTAAAAATCATGATCAGACAAATTAATTTAGGGAAATATGATTTTAGCAAAGTTTCTTTTGATAGTAATTTTCAGACACTCATGCATCAGACATCTTTATAGCCTCTCTACTTACTTTTTGGAGGGCTGACACAAGTGTGCATCTCACATTATATTAAGAGTATATTAAAAGAACATTTTCTTAAAGAATATTCTTTCCTTTGATATGTCCATGTATGGCTGTATTTTGGTTATACTTTCCTAACAGATGTTTAAGAGCAAACTGGTCAAAAAATTGACCTTGTTTCTATCTACCTACCATTAAAGTCACCTGAGATTCCTCAGAGCTCCCTCTTGGTAACTTGTGAAAAGCCTCTTGGCTTCTTTATCTCTTCTGTATTAGTTGTGCACTCTTCCAGGATGGGCCAGGGTCTTGTAGATCATACCTGGCTTCCCTTGGAAGCATCAGGGACATTTCCCTCTTTAGTAATCCTCCACTTTGTGAAATGTACGCTGATTGACTTCCTGTTGTGCAGGATCCTCATGATCACCCTGATCAGGTCATTGGGTGACTCACCAGATTTGCTCAACCTTTAGACAGGTTCCATTATTCCCTAGATCTTAGATGACTTTAGAATGCAAGGGGCTAAATATTGGTGGCTATTTCCTTAGTTTTTTTTTACTTCCATGGCTTTGGTCTCCAAGATTTGGTTCAAAACATTCAGTAGGTCACTTTCACCACTCTTGAAGTGGAAGTAGTAGGTTTAAACTTTAATGTCTACAATTTTTACAGTTACCTCCATTATTTGGGGTCAATATTACTACTGATGGTCAGCATTATATTCTGTCTACATTGTAAGGGATGGTTTATTATCTCAAATTAATCCAGGTTGTTTTGTTAGTGGTAGTACCTCTGCAAAACACCAACAGGCAAAGGTAATGATATTTTACAAGCCAAGAACAAAGCAAAATCACTATAAGCAAAGCAAATCCAGTTTGTCTAATAGTTTTGAAAATCAGATGGAATACATAAACCACCAGTTAAATTTGACCTGTTTGCAGATTATTGTTATTATTATTTTAGGTTATCAATGTCCAATCTTTTAATCAGAGCAGCATGGTTTGGAAAGCCAAGTCTTTGGACATATTTAATTAGTTTTGTCTTAAAAATGATGGTCATAATGCAATCAGGATCACAGAAATATAAATCTGAAAAATTGCCCATAAACTTTGTTTGAAGGACACCAGTTTGGTAGTGTGTTTTGTTAAGCTTTTGCATTATAGTAGTCACAAATATATATGTAGTATATGTTTTAATAAGTAGAAGGAATACACTCTAATATAATGATGAAGTATAGTATAGTAAATACATAAATAAGTAGCATAGTCACTTGTTATCATTATCAAGAATTATGTACTAGACATAATTTAATATGCTATGTTTTTATAAGACTGACAGGACACTAGGTTTGTTTGCATCATTCCCACCACAGACATATGAGTAATGTGCTACACTGTGATGTTGTGCCCAATCTACTGTCACTAAGCAAGAGGAATTTTTCAGCTCCATTTTAATCTTATGGGGCCATCATCATATATACCATCCAGTGTTGATCAAAACATCATGTGTTGCATGACTGTGTATGCATTAGAATTCATTTCTCTTTTTTAAAATTATCACATCATTATTCATACTTCTCCAAGTTATTATTCTTAAAATATCTCTAATAATTTCACACTATTATGTTAAGTGAATAAATCATAATTTTGAAAAGAATTTCCTTATTACTGAATGTTTGCAATTATTCCTTCATTTAACAACTATCAACTGCCTGCTGTGTGCCAAGCAGGGTTCTTAGACCTGAAGATATTGTACTGAATAAAGTAGGCAAACTCCTGGGGCTAAAATTCTAGTGGTGCTAAGAGGCATTGATAATAAACAAATGTCAGGTGATAATAAATGTCATAAATTAGCAGGACAAAGAGTTTAGAGGACAACAGTGTTGATGTTTTGTATAGTATGGTTAATGCAAATAAGGTAGCAATGAGTAGATTAGATCATAATGCATTTTGCTTTTTCAAATTACTTTATCAAGATCATTTCCCTGAGGAAAAAACTACAAATAATGTGAATTTATTTTTGTATTCTTAATATATATATTGCTAATTACATTCCAAAGGGTTACACCTATTGTATTACCACATTTGAGGTAAGAGCGTTTAGTATTTGTGCTATTTTATAAACTTTGCTTATTTGAATTTCTATGAGTTTTTTTTATCTTTTTAAACATTCATTCTAATTAGTTATGTAACCAAAACCTCTGTCCAATCCAATAACAAGGACACAGTTTTGAGAAAAAGGAAAAAGATTTATTTCTTTGCTAGCAAAGGAGAAACACAGTCCCAAAGACTGTGTTATCTCCAGATCATGAGGAACAAGGGGGTTTTAAAGGGTCTTCAAGACTGCATTACAGGTGTGCTCTGGTAGGGGTTCCAGGGGCCCTGATGGCTTGTTAGGATTCACTTGTTAATTTGGGAGATATTCACCTTCCAGATCCTCAACAGGACATCTCCTTCCCATAGTGGGTGTGTTCCAAAACAATTAACTAGGGGAAGGAAGGATAACCTTATCCTCCTAATCTTGTTAGGGAGTGGGAGAGGGGAGAAAAAAAATAAGCCTTAGAGCATGAGGGCTACAATCAGAAGATAAAAAGATCACTCTTACAGTTATACATTGCAGAATGCATTTTGACACATCATGCATAAATCTAGTATAACTTTTCATCCTTCTGGTTGTACACCATGTAGAATTACAGTGGCCATGTAATCATATATGCACTTAGAGGACTAATGTCCCATTCATTCTACTATCTTTCATACCCCCACATCCCCTGCTCTTCTTTCACTCTTCTCTGTATAATCCAAAGTAGCTCTATTGTTCCCTAGCCTCCCACACACCTTCTTTTGAACTGCCATACACATATCAGGAAAAACATTTGTCCTTTGATTCTTTGGAATTGCCTTATTTTGCTTAGCATGATATTCTCTACCTACATCCATTTACCAGCCAAAAGCCATAATTTTTTTTCTTTTTAAAAGATGAATAATATTCCATTTTGTATGGAATAATTTGAGGAGTATTGATGTTAATTCTTCTTTGTAGTCTTATAAGAACTCAGATGAGAATCTGTCTGAATCTTAGTAGGCTTTTGATGGTGTCTTATATTTCATTGCTTGAAATTGATCAGTGTAAATTGTTTATGTTCTCCTGACTCAGTTTGCATGGGTCATATGTCTCTAGAAATTTTTTAATGTCTTCAAAATTTTCTTTTATTGCAGTATGAATTTTCAAAATAGTTTCTGATAATCTGTATTTCAGTAGTGTCCTTAGTGATATTCCTTTTCTCATTGTGAATTTAATTGAGTTTTCTCTCTCTTTCTCTTCATTAGCATGGCTAAGGATTTATCAATTATATTGATTTTTTTAAAGAACTAACATTTGTCAATTTTTTGAACTGTTTCTTTTGTTTCAATTTCATTGATTTCAGCCTTGATTTTAATTACTTCCTATCTTCAACTCCTTTTGGTGTTGATTTGTTCTTTTCCTAGAGCTTTGAGATGTAATGTTAGGTCATTTATTCATTGACTTTCTATTCTTTTAATGAATGAGCTCAATGCAATGATGTTTCCTCTTAGAACTGCCTTCATAGTGTCCCAGCAATTTGCATATGTTATATCGGTATTCTCATTTACTTCTAAGTATTTTATAATTTCATCCATGATTTCTGTGTCTACCCATTGTTCATTCAATAGTGTATTAATTAGTCTCCAAGTGTTAGAGTAGCTTCTA
This sequence comes from Geosciurus inauris, assembly GCA_004024805.1. Taxonomy (NCBI): domain Eukaryota; kingdom Metazoa; phylum Chordata; class Mammalia; order Rodentia; family Sciuridae; genus Geosciurus; species Geosciurus inauris. Next base: position 5,637 of record PVHX01025251.1, on the reverse strand, counting down.
TAATTTTATCTTTGATTTCTAATATTATTCCATTATGATCTGACAGAGTACAGGGTATTATCTCTTTTTTTTTTTTTTTTTTTTTTTTTTTTTTTTTTTTTTTTTTTTTTTTTTTTTTTTTTTTTTTTTTTTTTTTTTTTTTTTTTTTTTTTTGCTAAGAGTTGCTTTGTGGCCTAAGATATGGTCTGTTTTAGGGAAGGATCCATGTGCTGCCTGAAAGAAAGTATATTCAGTCATTGATGGATGAAATATTCTATATATGTCCACTAAGTCTAAATTATTAATTGTATTATTTGGTTCAATATTTTTTTATTTTTTGTTTTGAGTATATATCAAGTAGTAAGGGATGTGTATTGAAGTCACCCAGTATTGCCAGGTACAGTGGCACACACCTGTAATCCCAGCAGCTTGGGAGGCTGAGACAGGAGGCTTGGGAGTTCAAAGCCAGGCTCAGCAAAAGCAAGGTGTTAAGCAACCCAGTGAGACCCTCTTACTAAATAAAATACAAAATGGGGCTGGAGATGTGGCTCAGTGGTTGAGAGGCCCTGAGTTCAGCCCCTAGCACTAAAAATAAAAATAAAAAACAGAAAAGCAAAAATCATCCAGTATTACTGTGTTGTGATCTATTTGATTCTTGAAATTGAGAATAGTTTGTTTGATGTATGTTGGTGCTTCATTGTTTGGGGCATAAATATTTATGATTGCTATGTCTTGTTGATGTATAACTTCCTTAAGCAATATGAAATGTCCTTCTCTGTCCCTTCTAATTAACTTAGGCTCGAGGTCCACCTTATCTGATATGAGGATATAAACCCCTGCTTCTTTACACAATCCATGTGAGTGTTGTTTTTCCCATCTTTTCACCTTCACTGTGTGGATGTCTTTGCCTCTGAGGTGTGTCCATTGGAGATAGGATACTGTTGGGTCTTGTTTTTGAATCTGATCTGCCACTCTATGTCTTTTGATTGATGAGTTTATGCCATCAGCATTTGAGTTTATTATTGAGATATGATTTGTATTCTTGGTCATTTTGGCTTATTGCTGGTTTTATTTCAATTAGGTTATCTTTTGATTAACTACTCTTTCAATGTAGTTTCTTCATTTGCTGATTTTTACTTTTTTATTTTATCTGTATGGAATATTTTGTTGAGAATGTTCTGTAATTCAGGCTTTCTAGTTGTGAATTCTTTTAACTTTTGTTTATCATGAAGGTTATTATTTCATCTTCAAATCTGAAGCTTAATTTTGTTGGATATAGAATTCTTGCTGGGCATCCATTTTCTTTCAGAGCATGGTATATATTACCCTAGTACCTCTTAGGCTTGGGGGTCTAGATTGAGAAATCAGCTGAGATTCAAATTGTTTTCACCCTATATGTAATCTGATATTTTTTTCTTGTAATCTTTAAAATTCTATCCTTATTTTGTATGTTAGGCAATTTCATTATAATGTGCCTTGGTGGGGGTCTGTCGTAATTTTGTACATTTGGGGTCCTATAAGTCTCTTGTATTTGAGATTCCATTTTATTCTTTAGGTTTGGGAAATTTTCTGATATTCTTTCATTGAAAATATTGTGCATTCCTTTGGTTTGTATCTCCGTGCCTTCATCTATCCTGATAAATCTTATTTGGTCTTTTCATGTTGTCCCATAATTTTTGGAAGTTCTGTTTGTTCTTTCATACCATCTTCTATGCATGGTCAACTTTATTTTCAGCATTATATATTTTGTCCTCATTGTCTGAAACTCAGTCTTCCCTATGATCTAGTCTGTTGGTGATGCTTTCAATTGAAATTTTAATTTACTTTATTGATTCCTTGAGGATTTCCGCTTTATTTCATTGCAGAATGTCTATTTATTGAAGTGATATTTCATCTCTTGAAACTGATCTCTGATTCCACTCCTTATATCATCCTTTAGGTCACAGATTAGTTTAACTATGCACATTCTAAACTCCTCCTCTGACATTTCTTCTACTGTGTTGTCATTGAATTCTATTATTGGAATGTCTTGGTTGTTTGGTGCATTCCCTTGTTTTTTTCTTGTTGTTCATGTGTCTGCCCATCCAGGATTGTGGATCTCAGTCAAGTTTCTACTCTATAAACTTATAGCCTTCCTGAAAGTTCCAGTACCTTGCTTTTAAAGGGGGAGACCAAAATTAATAGCACCCAATGGAAACAACAAACAGCCTTAAACCAAATAGTTCCTACTAAGACATCTAAAATTTTGTCACAAAAAACAGAAGTTATGTGTTCAAATATTATCTAAAATATAAACAGTAAATTTGCAAAAGGTTTATAATTTCAAATGATGGACAAAGAAAGAACAGAAGTGGTATAGGATGTTATGATTATGAGGTAGAAGGAGTAAAGATAGAAGTAAAAAGGATAGAAAGAGTGAAAGAGGAATTAATTGAGGTTGGTACTTAGCAGGAGAAAAGAGAGAAAGTGAATCCAGGGAAACAGATCACAGTAAAAATATATATAAATTAAAAATTTTTTTAAATTAAAAAGAAAATGTAAAAATAAAAAAATACACAACAAAACTGTAATGTACTACTCAGACATCCCCGATCTCAATAAACTGATGCATTGAAAAATACTTGGTTTCAATAATGGTAGAAGTGTGGCAGTAAAAAAGAAAAAAAAGTATCTGGAAAAACTCCATTGGAGTTCAAAATTTCTCTGCTTCCCTTCTCAGCAGTTAGGTCTGGAGTTTGGTTCTAGTACCAACCTCAGGATGGCTGGGGTTGGTAGGGTGGGAGGGTTATTCCTGGAAGCAGAAATTCTGGAAGTATGCTCTAGTCCCTTCATTGCATGCCAATTGGTCTGGAGATTTTACATCAGTGCACCTTCAAGGCCCAGCGATTTCCAGTCCACACTGGAAGACTGCACCCCAGGAATCTACTTTGGGTTCCACTCATGTGGTATAGGAGCCCCTGTTCTTAGCCTCTTATGTCACCTGCAAACCCCACAATTCCTGGTCTCAGAATTAGTCTTCCAGCTGAATCTCTCCTGACCCTACCATTTTGAATTCCTGGTCAGGTACTTCTCTCCCAGCCAGTCATGAGCTCTGGGTGACAGGAACTATGCACACATTGCGGAGATATATGCTGGACCTGGAGGCTAAGAGATACGTGGGGCCTACCTGTTCTTAGATCAGGCACTGAGACCTGTGGCCAGCTGTAAAGCTGTAAGTGATATGTGAGCCTAGGGGTTAGGGAGGGGTTGGGAGACTGGGGACTGGGAATCTGGAGGGCCCTGTTGGATGCTGGACTGATGCCAGACTGGTGGGACCAGGGGACTAGTGGGTGCCAGACTAGGAAAGGAGTGAAGGACTGAGCTGGTGCCAGGACCCAGGGAGTGCCTACCTGAGTGGGCTCCAGGAACCTAATGAATGCTGGACCAGCCTCTGGACCCATGGAGCTGGGGAACACCTGGTTCTCTCCAACCTCTCTAACCGGTGTTCCCCTGTGCAAAATGCTCCCAGGCTCTTACTTTCCACAGGATTGATAGACCCAGACATGCCCACACTGATCTAGTTGCACACTCACAAATCTGGCTTTCAGTTTCTGTAGACACTGCCACACAATAGTTCCAAGATGGCTTCTGGAACATGGATGATTGATAAGCCCTTCTGGTGGAGAGGATTTTCTTTTTTAAATCTGATTAATGGGTCATGCAGTCTCTGGTTTGGCTAGGGCAGAATGCCCTTCCAGTCTCAGGATTTTTCACTCTAAGACTTGGGGAGACTTGGTGTTCCCTCAGTTTGAGTTTTAGGTAGCCAAGCTAAGAGAAATGCTGCATCATGTTAATCTGCCCTCTTCCATCAACTCAATCCATTTTTTCTGAGTTTTAATTAGGTTATTTATCCATTTATTGTTGAGTGATAATAGGTTTTTCTGTATTTTGAATACTAGTCCCTTATAAAATATATAATTAGAAGATTCTCTGCCATAATGTAGGTTGTTTTTTCTAGTTTTTGCTTCTAACACTTGGGAGTATTGTCATTTGAAATATAAAACATTGTAATTTTAATGAATTTGAATTGATCCACTTTTTCTTTTCTGGCTTCAGTTTTAGGTATTATAGTTCTTGCTTCAGATTGCCAAAACCATGCCTGTGATTATTTACACCCATGTTTCTATCGAGCGTTTTTATAGTCATGGCTTGACTATCTCTTTCATATTGGGTTAATATTTGTATAAAATATATAGTATCAATCAACTTTATGTTTTTGCTCATGAAATGTCCATTGTCCCAGCAATATTAAAACAAAATCAAACTACTTCTCCATAACAGTAAAGTGATACCTTGCCAAAAATCAAAAGATTATAAATGAAAGGATATTATTTTCTTTTAATCAATTGATGTTGTATGTCACATTGATTTTTATTTTTTTAGAAAAATGCATTTATTCTAATTATGTATATATGACAGCAGGATGTATTTTGATTCATTGTACATAAATGCATCAAAAATTTTCATTCCTCTGGTTGTATATGATGTAGAATTGCACCATTTGTGCAGTCATACATGTACCTAGGGTAATGGTATCCATCTCATTCCACCATCTTTGCTTAGCATGATATCCTCCAACTCCATCCATTCACCTGCAAATGCCATAATTTTATTCTCTTTTAATGTTGAGTAATATTCCATTGTGTATATATACCACTGTTTCTTTTTCCATTCATCTATTGAAGGGCATCTAGCTTGGTCTGACATTTTAGCTATTGTGAATTGAGCTGCTATAAACATTGAAGTGGCTCCATCACTGTAGTATGTTGTCTTAATGTCCTTTGGGTATAAACTGAGTAGTGGGAAAGTTGGGTCAAAAGATGACATCAAAAAGGATATAGAGCGGGCGGTTCCAGGATGGCGGCCTGGACAGTCCACTCTGCGCTGGGCTCTCGGGGACCAGGGCTGGAAGTGGTAAAGGCGCCGTTTTCCGGCCAGCTTCCTGGCATCATTTTGTGGCTCAACATCCCACGTAGGAATTTCGCTCGTGTATGTGTGAGTGCAGGATCACTGGGAGGCAGCAGTGGCCGGGAGGCATGGCTTCGGCAACGGCCAGAGAATCGCGGTTGCAACCCGGGCCTCAGCCCAGGGCTCCGGCTATCTGAGACTGAGACTGGAAGTAGCGGGGTGCCATTCTCCAACCAGTCTCTTGGCAGCTCTCTGCGGCTTGCCACCCCATGCAAGAGTCTCACTCGCGTGTGTGAGCACAGGGCCACCAGCAGGCAGCGGTGGCCAGGAAGCGTGACTAAGGCGCCAGCCTGAGAAACGCAGTTGCAGCCCGGGCCTCGGCCCAGGGCTACGGCTCTCCGAGACTGAGACTGGAAGTAGCGGGGTGCCATTCTCCAACCAGTCTCTTGGCAGCTCTCTGCGGCTTGCCACCCCACGCAGGAGTCTCGCTCTCGTGTGTGGGAGCAGGGCCACCGGGAGGGAGCGGTAGCCGGGAGGCGTGGCTTCGGGCGCTGGCTGGCAGAAAAGCAGTTGCAGCCGGGGGCCTTGGCCCAGGGCCCCGGCTCTCCGAGACAGACTGGAAGTAGTGAGGGTGCCATTTTCCAACCAGCTTCTTGGGCAGCTCTCTGCAGATCGCCGCCCCAAGCAAGAGTCTCGCTTGCGTGTGTGAGC
>PVHX01025250.1:0-22667 GCA_004024805.1 Geosciurus inauris | reverse complement strand
TTGAGCCACCATGCCCGGCTTCATTACAAATTTTAATAATTTCAATTTATATCTTTCTTTTTATTAGCTTGGCTAAGAGTGTATCAATTTTGTTTTATTTTCTCAAAGGACCAACTTATTGTTGTAGATACATTATTTATATTATGCACATTTTCAAATTTATCCCATGATGAGAAATAAAAAAGGAATCTATTGTCCTTCATTTTTTTCCTAAAGGCAGCCAAATCTATTAATCTAAATTATTCCAGGTTTATCAAAACACTTGTGCTGTCTTGAGAATCTTTTCTATAGTACAGAGTAGTGGAGGTTGTGAATCTAAAAGGAATTCTGCTTTTATTGTAGAGGTGTAATTCCGTAGTTCCTTGAATTCCTAGAGCAGCTACATAGTTAGTGTGATATAGCAAAGTTCTTTGAGTTTTGGGAGCAGGTAGTATTAATTTTAAGTTATAACCCCAACTAGTCTCTTAGTACCTGTGGTTTTGCAAAATTTTATTAATTTGGAATAGTCACATAAATGTCATCTGAAAGAAAGGGAAGACTGATACAGATCACAAAAAATAGCTCCAGTTCTTTTTTCTGGTATTCATGCCCTTGGAAGTGTTCTATTATAGCATCTTTCCCAAACCGTGGATCTAGGGTGGCTTATATTCTGTGTCTAGTAGAGTACAGTGAGTTGATCAGTTTTATGTCTAGGCTTAAAATGTCTTGAATATTTTTACTTTTCTCTTTCTAAACCCCATCATCTCCATGAGGAGAAGCCCACATTAGTCTTATGAAAGAAAAAGATGCTATGAGGAGAATGCAAATGTCTCTGTGGATAGACTTCTCTCTGCCAGAAGCAGGGCCATCTAGTCAAATAGTTGAGCACATGCCTAATGGAGCCCAGCTGAGATTAGAAGAATAGCTCATCTGAACCCAGTTTAAATTGGGCTTAATCATGATCCAATAATTTTAGTCATGACCTAGTAAGTTTTGAGTGCCTTGTTATGCATGGTAGCTAACAAACAACCCAAGAGAAGCAGACTGCCAGGATTCAAGACATAAGGATTTCAAACTAGCTGACAAAAAGTAGGCATACAGGTACTGATTCTTTTTTTTTTTTTTTTTTGGCACCAGGGACTGAACTCAGGGGCACTCGACCACTGAGCCACATCCCCAGCCCTATTTTTTTTGTGTTTTATGTAGAGACAGGGTCTCACTGAGTTGCTTAGTGCCTCGCCATTGCTGAGCCTGGCTTTGAACTCGCGATCCTCCTGTCTCAGCCTCCCTAAGTGCTGGGATTACAAGCGTGAGCCACCGCGCCCGGCTACAGGTACTGATTCTTAATGTTAAACATCTTGTTACATAATTTTTAGTTATAGAGAAATGTATGAAAACATATTGTTGGTACTTAAACTTACACAGTATTGCACAGCAAAAGGTGAACCAGATGATGATAGCCTGTTACTAGGGTCAAGACCCACTGGGAAAATATAAAATTTTGCTTTAGGTCTATTCCCTTGAAAAGCCTGGTGTTCAGGTGTAAACAGAAGTGAAGACATGAGGTTCCTTCCTCCTAGGATCCCAATTTGCTTTATTCACTGACTGATGTCTGAAAAGGGAATGTGATCCTTCCAGTTGGCAGTTGTGAAGCAGTGGTCTGCCTTCAGACTCACTTTTCATAGCACTTTGCTCTCTCAATGGAAATCATCTCTTTCCCATTTGGGCCAAAAGAGAGTTTTTGAGAAAGAAGGCATGTTTTCTGATCTCTGACAGATAAAGAGGATTTAAATTATATACTTTCTCAAGTTCAGGGACATCAGCGTCCTCAGATCTGCACTTGCAATGGGGCAGCCACTTGCCACATGGGTCGAAGAAATGTGGTTCTAAATTGAGAAGTGCTGGAAGCAGAAAACACAGTTTTGGAAGTTTAATGACAAAGATATGTTTAGTCAACTAATGATTTTATTTTGGTTAAATTTTTGTTGTTGTTTGGTACCGGGGGTTGAACTCAGGAGTACTCGACCAATAAGCCACATCCCCAGCCCAATTTTTGTTTTCTTTTTTTGTACTGGAGATTGAACTCAGGGGTACTCGACCACTGAGCCACATCCCCAGCCCTATTTTGTGTTTTATGTAGAGACAGAGTCTCACTGAGTTGCTTAGTGCCTCGCTATTGCTGAGGCTGGATTTGAACTCGCGATTCTCCTGTCTCAGCCTCCCTAAGTGCTGGGATTACAGACTTGTGCCACCACGCCCGGCTAAATTTTTTTTTTAGTTGTAGATGGATACAAATATCTTTTCTTTTATTTATATGGTGCTTTGGATTGAACCCAGGGCCTCATGCATGTGAGGCAAGTGCTCTTCCACTGAGCTACAATCTCAGCCCTTGTGTTTTTTATGTAGAGACAGGGTCTCACTGAGTTGCTTAGCGCCTCACTGTTGCTGAGGCTGGCTTTGAACTCGCGATTCTCCTGTCTCAGCCTCCCAAAGTGCTGAGATTACAAGCATGAGCCATCGAGCCCAGCTTGGTTAAATAGTAAAATGAAGCCAGGTGCAGTGGCTCAAGCATATATTGGGTTGGCATAATATAACAGTTTATAAGTAAAGAATTTGGAATTGTTAAAATTTATTTCACTTGTGTTTCTTTTTTTCATTTTTTTTTATGTGACCACTAAATTTTCAGTTTCATATGTGTCTCATATTTTTGTTGGAGATGGCTGTTGTATAGGATTGTCTACTATTTCAGAGATCAGGCTGCATTTTCAAATTATCAGAGCATGAGCTAAGTGTTGTGGAGCAGTTTATAATCTCAGTGACTCAAGAGCATGAATAAAATGGTTCACAAATTTAAGGCCAGCATCAGCAACTTAGTGAGACTCTGTCACAAAATACATTTTAAAAATAACCGGGGAATGTAACTCAGTGGTAAAGTCCCCTGAGTTTAATTCCCAAAACAAAACAAACAAAAATCACACAAAGCCAGAGCATTAACATTAGGAAACCCAAAAACTTAAAGTATTCTTAATATATTATTAACATTTGTGAATATACATTATTGATATCATTGTTATTGATAAATTGATAGAACCTACATTCAGTATTAAATACAGATGTCCCTTTGTCAACACCAAGTCTTCTTTCAGGTAGAAGACTGTCTGAAATTGGCTGTCGCCAAGAATCTGTCAATCTTGGGTCCTGCAGATTGAGTTTGAATTGCCTCACCTGCTGCTCAGAGTCAGAGGGGCCTGAGCCCAGAGCCTCATCCAAACAGGTCACAATTGTACAATCAGAGGTGATGGGATAAGAATTACCAAATTAGAGGCACAGACAGAGGATAAAAGGTGAGTTTCAAAAATATGAAAGTTCTTTGTCTGTGGCTCAAGTCAATCTCTAGATCCATCTTCAGGCTCTATGGTGCCTGGGTAAGTCTATCATTGGCTCTGTCATTGTGACTTTTAGCAATCGGTGTATTTATAGAGAGTTTGCCTGGGCACACAGAAGTCAAGAAATGATAATTCTACAGGGCTGGGTGTTATGAACAGAAGACAGGGGTTAACTTGAAGTAAGTAAAACTAATTTTGGGGACCTGGGCTTTTCTGAGGTCAGCTTTGACTCTGACTCCTAGTCCAATTTGGGTACAGCTCAATATTCTGTCACTTCTAGCCCACATGGCAGAGCTAGACAAGCAATTAGGACCCTGTTTGTTTTTGCCCTGTTCCATATTGGTGATCTCAGCCTTTGAACCCTCTTCATGGAGCTCCCTGCCCACATCCTTTCAGAGTGGATAGTGAAGACAGGGTTATCACAGAATTTTGAATCTGGTTTTTTTTTTTTTTTGGTACTGGGGCTTGAACTCAGGGGCACTCGACCACTGAGCCCCATCCCCAGCCCTATTTTGTGTTTTATGTAGAGACAGGGTCTCACTGAGTTGCTTAGCACCTCGCCGTTGCTGAGGCTGGCTTTGAACTCGCGATTCTCCTGTCTCAGCCTCCCTAAGTGCTGGGATTACAGGCATGAGCCACCGCGCCTGGCTAGAATTTTGAATCTTAAGGGATTTATATTTGGGAATAGGTATGATCTGTAGGGTTCTCAATCCCTCTTTCCTCCCCAGATGTCATCTATTTTATACTGTTTTCTTCAAATGTATGGTAGACATGATTTTTCTAAATGCCATTAAATTACATTATGAACTAAATTTTCTTCTTCTTTTTTAAAATTTTATTTATTTTTTTAGTTGTAGGTGAACAGAATATCTTTATTTTATTTTTATGTGGTGCTGAGGATCGAACCCAGTGCCTCACGCGTGCTAGGCAAGCACACTACCACTGCGCCACAATCCCAGCCCCGATGAACTAAATTTTCTAATGGTACATTTCAAATAGCACAGTATTTAACTTTTTTATTTTTTCTGAGTTATTGATGAAAGTTCTTAAAAGATTGTCTTGTTAGTGTAATTCGCATAAGAGGAAAACAAAATAATCACCTGAAACTCCATTGTAAAAAAGTTTTGTACCTCTTGTCTAGTTGTCTTCTGTAGGTCCTCAGCTTCAGAATTGCATGAAACTGACCCCAAGTGCCCATAAGTGCCCCAAGTGCCATGTCTTTTGCATCACCTAGAGAATATCAGTTCCTGTGTAGTCATCTTTTCAATTAGAGCAGCTAGATACTCTGGGGATTACAGGAATAGCCTTGTATAGCTTTCATCCGAATAGATCATGCTTTGGGAAATTATTATTATCTGCCCCCAACTATAGTTTCAACTCCCTAAAAACATTTTTGTTCAGCCACGTAGGTTAAGAATTGTAGAGAAAAGCAAACATGATCCTTTTCCAAAAGCTGAGTTCTCAGAGTTGTAAAAGGGAGGATAAACTATCCCAAAGAACTAGAAAAATCATTCCAGTGCATTTGTGCAGGAGCCTCCATGGCAAAACTCACTGCATTCACATAGGAAGGCACAGAGCAGTGCCTCATGGTGGGTATAGTCATTCCTTTCTTTCTTTCTTTTTTTTTTTTTTTTGTACCAGGAATTAAACTCAGAGGTATTTGACCACTGAGCCACATCCCCAGCCCTATTTTGTGTTTTATGTAGAGACAGGGTCTCACTGAGTTGCTTATTACCTCTCCATTGCTGAGGCTGGCTGTGAACTCACTATCCTGTCTCAGCCTCCCAAAGTGCTGGGATAACAGACATACATCACCACACCCAGCTGATAGTCATCTTTTATTTAAGTGACAGCAATGGTGGTGGGAGAATGTTCCATGTGGTAGAATGGTCTGACTTAACCCTAGTGTCAGATATGTTTCTGTTCCAGTTCGCACTGCCCCTCCTTGGGTTTGTTACTTTGAAACCTTTGTTTAGCAATGTCAGTCTCACTTTCTCATTAACTATGTTATGTATTTTATCAGTAGAATATGAAAGAAGCAAAAATTTTTTTAAGAGGCAAGATACATGGGAATTTCAGAAAAATATGGTCTGCAATCTAAGACCAATTTTGGGGCCTGTAATAGAACATCATTGAGGGCATACTTAGTTTTTAATCAGGAGACTCCTTGGGTGTTACGATCCACTCCCACCAGTTGTGGAGGAAGCTCTTGATCTGAGAGTAGCTACAGAGCATTATAAAACTGGACATCCATAGGCAGATGTGTCTGCAAATTTGAATGAAATGAAGAGACTGATACCTTCTCTGTGGGTATAATTTTCATTGTTATGGAGCTACTTTTAGACTTTCAGATTAGAAAAATTTAGATATAGGTAAGAATGACATTTATAAACAAATATTGCATGATGTAGAAGGTAAGAAATGGAAGACTGATTTGGATGCATATCCAAGTTTAGGCTGTAAAGGGCTGTTAAAATATAAGGTAGGTAATAGGAGAAAATTGATGGAAGGTTGAAAATTCAGATCCCCTGGGAATTGTGGCACATGCCTATAATCCCAGCTACTTGGAGGCTGAGGCAGGAATGACACAAATTCAAGGTCAGAGTAGGCAATTTAGTGAGTCCTTCTATCAAAATAAAAAATATAACAAATTAGAAGACCTGGGGACATCACTCAGTGGTAGAATGCCCCAGTACCACAAAATTAAATTCAGACTCAAGATGAAAAAATATTTTATCCTGAAGCCAGCCTATACTTTGCAGTTTTCAGAAAGAGGGTGTGTATGTTGGCTTAGATTGAGATGGGTCAATGTTCAAGGGATTGTACAGAGAAAAGCAAGTCAAATTTGGTTAATAAATATTTTGTTTGACCACTGAAGACAAAAGTGTTTAGGTAATTGTTCTTGAGGAAAAAAATAGGAATTTACAGTGTCCATGTCTGAATTAATATAGTTAAAGTAGTGAGAGTCATCTAAGTAGTGGTGGAAAGGGGGCTTTTTACTTCTGTAGTGGAACACAAAATTGGTGGAATGCCTTCAACCAGCTATTTCCTAGGATTGCTTACCTACCCCATCTTTCTCTGCCTTTGTCCATGTTTTATACATACTTTCTATCATCATCTCCTGAATTATGTACTCTATAGTTCTATGCAATTATATAACTTGAGTAGATAGTTGTATGAACCTCTAGTTTATCAGAAATTGTTGAGAAGTATAGATAATATTCTAGAACTTGTGTGGGGAACTAACTTCAAGGTACGCCTTTAAGATGGTGATCAGCAGTGACGAGTACGTGGGCACGGAGGGCACAGAGGAAGGAAGGATAGTATGATTGGCTTGCTGTTGGATCCATGAGCGTGATCAGCTTGTGGACAGCATTCAAGGGGCTTGTATCCTTTGCCACATGGACAGCTGTTGGCTACATGTATTGTTTCAGATTGGCTAAATGGCCCTATAAGTAGAGTGTTGTCTCTGCAAAAACGAGTTCCTGCACTGACTGGTCTCCCTGGTGTGTCTGATTGTCCTGCAGCGGAGGGCTGAGAATGGGCAGCCAGTCAGCTCCTACTCTTCCTGACTCTAACCACCAGGTAAGGGCACCTCCTCAACCCACTCATTCAGGACGAGTTGAGATCCCCACAACTTGGAAGTGGCACCTCACATGAGTGGAATTCTATAGAAGTATGCCACAAACTTATGCCATCTGTACTGAGTACTATCAAAATTAAGCTATGGGACACCCAGTTGTTGGAATATTGGTTGTTATTCTGTAAATTCATACATTTTGTGTTCAAAGTGGTTTTGGGGGGGGCTGGGATTGTGGCTCAGTGGTAGAGCACTTGCGTCAGACATGTGAGGTACTGGATTTAATCTTCAGCACCACATAAAAATAAATAAATAAAATAAAGGTATTGTATCTATTTACAACTAAAAAATTTTTTTTAAAAAAAGTGGTTGCAGACCTAGCTTCATGTATGACTGCATATATGTTGTGATTCTTCATCATGTACAACCAGAGAAATAAAAAGTTGTGCTCCATCTGTGTACAGTGAATCAAAATGCATCTGCTAGTATGAATACCTAAGTAGAATGAATGAATGAATGAATAAATAAATAAACAAAAACAAAGTGCTTGTTTTTGTTTATTTATTTATTCATTAATAAATAATAAATTATTTTCCATGCCTAGAGATCACTGGAGTCTCCTCTGCTTGTGAGATCCAGGTAGCTTTCCTGGGGCCTGTGTCACCCTGTGACCTGCAGGTTTGTGGAGATCCCTTGGAAAGGTGCTGGATACCTAGGTTGCTAGGGAATGGAGAATATGATGATGAGATGGTGAGGACAGGTTACTGGAACAAGTGAGAATCAGCTGTGATATGATAGATGAACCATATTTTATTTACATTCCATGTGGATGCTTCATCAACTTTATTTTTATTTTTTAATTTTTAATTTTTTAAACTTTATTTTATTTATTTATTTTTTATGTGGTGTTGAGAATTGAACCCAGTGCCTCGCACATGTTAGGCAAGTGCTCTACCACTGAACCAAAACCCCAGTGCTCCACAACTTTAAGTACACAAGGATCAGTAAAGTTTACATTGAGAGGATGACATTTATGGCCCATAGTAACTTAAAAAGTCTTGAAAGAAGAAAAAAATTAAAAGAGACCCATTCTCTAGAATATTAATATTGTACTGTATTAGCACTTGTGGAGTATGGAAGACATAAACAGCTCACATTTTTATAAAATTCATGTCTTATCAGCAGTACATTGACATTATGCTTTTCATTTCTTTTTGTGGTTTTGTTGTGATATCATAACAAGTGGTGGTGTGTTCTTATATGTGTATTGACACTATATCAAACATATCTGCCAAATTTTTCCTCAATAATTTTAATTAATTTCTGTTTAATATTAAATAGCTCTTCAGCATTTTCCTAAATAATCTATATAAACCATTATATTTTATATAGGAACTAATTTTTTTTTCTAATTTCTCTTTGCTTGGTGACTTGCTTTGATGGACAAAAACTCTCACTTTTTTTTTCCAGAAATGTTGGTTTTATTACTGAAAATTCTGAAGCAGATCTTATTTCTGTGTGTTTTTATTTTATTCCACCTCAAATCAAAGACATACACATCCTTTAATGTGTTAACACTCTAGAGTCTGGGGTATTGATATATCTAAAGACCTGGCACCCTTCACCCCTGGAACACCAATTCTCTTTGCTTGCAGTATGATATCTGAAATGGGAATGGGACTCCAATTCTGTTTGTTTACGGTATGATATCTGAAGTGGGAATAAATTTTTGCCGAGCATCTTGTGAGAAACAGTGCTTACGTCTGTACACTTCTGGGTTGGAGATGCCAGCTCTCTCTCCTTTGGCACTGATGAAAATATTGTCCAGAAAATGTATTCCATAACCTATGAAATATAATGAGTGGTCCAAGCCTTTTCCCTTGCGGAGGTCAAGAAATTCATAACTCTTAAACATAGAATGTGGATGTGATAAACTGAGATGGGCCTGGTAATTCAAGTAAAGAATAAATTTTAAAATGAATTTCCAAAAATACATATATTTATTAGTAAATTTATAATATCAATACATGATACTATTCTCAATATAGTGCTTTAAGTTATTACAATTGATTTAAAGTATTCTTTATCATTTTAATGTGAATATAGAATTTTTTAATATTTTTTTTCTGAATCAATTTTTTGGGTGGGACATGGGGAAATTGCTGCCTCGGGGATTTGCTTATAAGTCTAAAGCTCAACCTGTTTTCTCATAAAACCAGATAACAGAAAAGTTAAATAAAACTTTAAATGTTGTGATATTATTTCCATTTATAAAAATATGTACATGTATATTCACAAATTGGTTTAACTTTAAATACAGAGAAAAATGTAAATGCACTTCTGTCTGGGCTAGATGATACTGTTGGAAGAAAACTCTGACTTAAAATAATTTAATCTCAAAGCCCTTAATGCAATACTCAACAACTCAAAAAGAAAAAAAGAAAAAGGAAAAAAGATTCCAGGGCTGTGGTTCATGTCTGTAAGATCAGTTACTTGAAAAGCCATTGCATGAGAATTTGAGACCCTGTCCAAGAAATGTGTGTGTATGTGTGTGTATATAAAAGTGGTGATGGGACTCTCTAGTGAGTGTGCATAAGTTCGATACCCAGTCTTTTAACAACAAAAACAGAGCAGCCAAGAACCTGTCAATCTGATGTTATTTTTTTCTGTGTTGGATGCAATTTGCTGTCACTCAAAGAGAAAGCCTATTAGGCTCAATTTGGAGGCGGTTCCTGAAGCCTTGTCCAATAGGTCTTTTAGGTGAGAACTGTCCAATCCTCACACAGGCAGTGAAGAGGGGGCGGGCTTCCATAATCTTCTGTCCCTTTGTGTCTGGAACCCGCCATTCTTTGAATCCTTTTCTAGGCTTTCTGTCCCAGATCAGGAGCTTCAGATTTCTGTGCTGCACAGATACTAAAAAAAAAAAAAAAAAACACAGAACACTAAGCACCCTGACAGCCAGGAAATGGTAAGCTTGCTTTGTTATTTTTTTTATTTATTTTTATTTTTTATTTTTGGTACTGGGGATTGAACTCAGGGTCACTCGACCACTGAGCAACATCCCCAGCCCTATTTTGTGTTTTATGTAGAGACAGGGTCTCACTGAGTTGCTTAGTGCCTCGCCATTGCTGAGGCTGTCTTTGAACTCGCGATTCTCCTGTCTCAGCCTCCCTAAGTGTTGGGATTAAGGCTTGCGCCACTGCGCCTGCCTTGTGCAGTCTACCTTTTAGCCCTTTAGTATTTCTTATTGTATAGGTTCACAAGTGAGAGGCTTTTTGAGCATTTTCATATTTTGAAATCCTTTTTATTTTTAGTTTTGAAAGTTTTTTCCTGGACCTAGCACTCAAGGCTTATTTTTTTATTTTTCCCCTTTCATCACTTTGACTATGTGCCCCAATTTCCTTCTGAAAGTTTTCTGCCAAGAAATAAACTAATAATCATATGAAAGTATATTTATAGGTGACACACTTCTTTTCTCTTGGTACTCTCAAAAATTTATCTTCATGAATTTTAAAATATTGATTATAAAGTGTTTTTATTGAGTCTTTTTGCATTTATCCTAATTGGAGATGATTGAGTTTCTTAAAATCTGACGTCTTTTCTTTTTTACATTTTT
Organism: Geosciurus inauris; assembly: GCA_004024805.1. NCBI lineage: Eukaryota > Metazoa > Chordata > Mammalia > Rodentia > Sciuridae > Geosciurus > Geosciurus inauris. The sequence goes on along the minus strand of PVHX01025250.1, from coordinate 12,106 downwards.
AATTTCACAGACATTATTTCCCCAGGATTGTTTCAATTTAACAATTTCTGCTTGTTTCTGTTGCTAATTTTTTCTGAATTTAATTGTTTTATTCTTGATTAACTCATTAAATCTTGCAAAATTTTATTCGGTGTTTTTTTAAAATTTTCTTTTTTTATGTTATATTTTGTTTTTTTTTTTAGTTGTTGATGGACCTTTATTAATTTATTTGCATGTGGTGCTGAGAATTGAACCCAGTGCCTCACACATGTTAGGCAAGTGCTCTACCACTGAGCCACAACTCCAGCCCTGTTATTTGGTGTTCTGTAGGTAATTCATAACGCCCAGATTTTTAACAGTTCATTCCCAGTATTTTATGTTGTTGATTGAACCATGTTTCCTGTTTATTTTTTATATTGTTATTTTCACATTTGATATTTTCCACTTGAAAACCACCTAGTGATCATTATAGTTATTTTTGGAAATGTGTGGAAGTTACTAAAAAACAAAAATAGATGAGGTAAAATGACAAATGCTTGTAATCCAGATAAATGGGAGGCTGAGGTAGGAGGATTGCAAATTTAAGATGAGTTCAGCATCTTAGTGACATTCTATCTCAAAAAATAAAAACTAAAGATTGGAGTGGGGATGTATCTCAGTAGTAAAAGGCCACCATGTTCAATCCCAAGTTATTTTACCCTATCCACCCCCCCCCAAAAGTAAGACAAATAGATAATTGTTGCCTAATTTGACTCACATGTGAAATCTGAACAAATTAAACTCAGCATGTGATTTGGGAAGATGTTAGGGTAATGTTAGTCAAAGTGTGCAAAGTTTTATTTTAAAGGGCAAAAGAATGCCAAGTGTTCTACTGTACAACGTGGTGAATGTAGCGCTTTTAATATATTAAGCAATATTTTATTTTGGTACTGGGTATTGAACTCAGGGTTACTTGACCACTGAGCCACATCCTCAGCTCTATTTTGATTTTTATTTAAAGACAATCTCACTGAGTTGCTTAGCACCTTGTCATTGCTGAGGCCGGCTTTGATTTTGTAATTGCGTCTCAGCTTCCCAAAGTGCTGGGATTACAGGAGTGCGCTACCACTCCAGGCTGATCCCCACACTTTGAACAACAAAAAGGAGCAGCCAAGAACTGGTCATTTTGATGTTGTTTTTTCTGAGTTGGATGCAATTTGCTGTCACTCAAACAGCCAGCCCATTAGGCTCAGTTTGGAGGCAGTGCCTGAAGCCTTGTCCAGTCAGGCTTTTAGGTGAGAACTCTCCAATCCTTACACAGGCAGTGAAGAGGGGGCAGGCTTTCATAATCTACTGTTCCCTTCGTGTCTCCAGCCCACCATTTTTTGAATTTGTTTCTAAGCTTCCTGTCCCAGATGAAGAGCTTCAGATTTCTGTGCTACACAGGTGCTGAAAAAAAAAAAAAAAAAAAACAGATACTAGGCATCCTGAAGGGCAGAAAATGGTAAGTTTGCATTGTTATCTTAGACTGGGTAGGGAGGGTGTTTGAAGGCAGAGGAACTGGTAATGGTGGGAACTGCAAATGTTGGCTAGGGACTTCTCATTGTCCTATCCAGAATCTGGTGGCCATTGGGCCCCTCTGTGGCAACTCAGTCTTTTTGATCAGCAGTTGAAATGTGCATTCTGCTCCATTATTGTATGGCTTTTTCAGCTCCTTCCTGAAGCCCTGTGTGGGCAGCAATGTACCACTAGCCCACCATGTTCCCAGAATGTGTGGTGAAGCCTGGAATAGTCATCACAAGAGAACCCCAACTCCATTTGTGGTGTTCCTGCATGAGAGAAGCTGTGGTTTTTAGGGCTTGTTCTTCTTGAGGTTTTTTGTTTTACTTTGGTACTGGGAATTCAACCCAGGGACATTTGTCAACTGATCCACCTCCCCAGCCCCTTTTTATATTTTTTATTTAGAGACAGGGTCTCTCTGAGTTTCTTAGGGCCTCACCAATTTCCTGAGGCTGGTTTTGAACTCACAATTTTTGTGCCTCTGGGCTTTTTTAAATGTAGGGGAAGCAGTATCCAGAAAAAAATCTGAAATCCAGAACTCCAGCTTAGCTCTTCCTATGCCTGAGAATAAATCCCATTTTCCAGCTCTCTCTTCACATGTCCAAAGCCAGGCTTTCTGTTATACCCAGATCATGAAGTCCACAAAGACCACCAGGGAGACTGAGGCACGTATGTAAAAGCAAAGAGCCTTTATTCAGCCTTAAGCTCAGTCTCTCAGACTTCACCGATGCAGCAGGTCAGTGCAGAGAGCCCCAAACAATGGCTGAACAGGTTTTTATAGGGGGAGGGGACAGGTGGTGATAGTGGACATGACCTATGCATCCCATCATTACACAAGCACCAATCACAATTGTACAGCACCTATGGTGACAATAGTGACCATTTAGAGTTTGAGGGGTGTCTAACATTTGGTGAGACCCAGTCCTGGCTTTTGGGAATTTTTTGAAAATGACCAACTACAAGGTGAGTTTAAGTGACCCCTGTGGGGTTTAAGCAGGCTCAGACCTCAGGAATGCCAGCTATGTGATTTTTAACCTCTTTGTCTGCTCTGAGTGTGGTCCCAGAGTGGCTTCAGCCTTGAGCAAAGTGTGTCTTTTCCCAGAACCAAAACTCAGGCCTACTAGTTTTTCTGGAGAGTCCAAAGCCTGTCGTGGGGTTCATTTTAGCTTGGGTCTTTCACTTTCTTGTTCCCAGTGAATGAGGATGAAATAAAATGAATAGTAAAATGACCAGGCAGTCAGGGTAATGGGCCTCATTGAACCACACCTGCAGGCTAACTGGTAGCTTTATTAATGAGCACCATTAAGGCCTATTTCAAATGTAAAAACCTTGAGGCCCACTTGTGGGAACACTTTCAACTAAGTTCTTCGCCCCAGGGGTGAACCCAGATGAAAGTTACAGGAAGGAGGATGGGTCAGAGAAAGGATGGAAATGAATCCACCTGGTATTCAGGATGACTTTTTGTTTTTTGTTTTTTTTTGGTACCAGGAAGAACTCAGGGGCACTTAACCAATGAGCCACATTTCTAGCCCTATTTTGTATTTTATTTAGAGACAGGGTCTTGTTGAGTTGTTTATTGCCTCGCCATTGCTGAGGCTATCTTTGAACTTGCAATTCTCCTGTCTCAGCCTCTCAAAGTGCTGGGATTACAGGCATGAACCACTGCACCCCGCAGTGAGGATGCCTTTTTTAATTCCTATTTTAAATAGATTTTACTCAGTGCTCTTTCCAAAACCATATATAAACTCCTAAGCTGGCACACCAAAATAGGTTTTTCTGCTATAATGCCCCCACCTGCTTGGTGGTAGTTATCTTATTGTTTAAATAAATTCTATTCTGTTTACTCTTACCTTCCCCAATTGTACAGAGATTCATTATTCAAAAATTGTGAGACAAGCTGGGTGCAGTTGTGCATTCCTGTAATACTAGCTCTTTGGGAGACTGAGACAGGAAAATCCTGAGTTCAAAGCCAGCCTCTGCAATGGTAAGGTGCTTAGCAACTCAATGAGACTTTGTCCCTAAAAAACAAAATGGGGCTGGGGATGTGGCTCAGTGGTCAAGTAACCTTGAGTTTAATCCCCAGTACCAAAAAAAATTGAGATAAGAACACAGAAGTAATTGGCAAAATGGGAAGTTTAGTTTCATCTCAAAACTCCAGTTTCAACATTATCAATTATTATTTTTCATGTTTTCTTTCAAATGGATAAATTATGTATAATTTTTTTCTCCAAGAACTAGAGAAAATTTGTAAAAGATTTTGGTTTATCCTTGAGACTTTCACATGAGAAAGAGAAAGGGGAAAATTAGGTGACATTGAAAAGAATGACTCTTCTAAATAAGATAGTGTAGTTAATGTATCCCAATTAAGGATTTTTTTAAAAAAATGTAATGGCTCCTCAACTAAGCTTTTTTTAAATATATAAGACCAGTTTATCAAAATGACCTGTAGAAATATTTCAAACACTCCAGCAAACTCCTTTGTCTGAGTGTTGTAGGAGAATAAAAGTGAGACTGGATGTGAATTTGAATTACAGTTATTTTTAATCATTCAAACACAGAGGCTATATGTACACAGGGAATTAGAAGGTCAAAGGCCATATCAATAACCTGGTACTTTTTAATACCTGTTTTACATAGATTTTTAACTGGTAACTTTAATACTTTCTAATGTCTGTTTGGATTGAATCAGTAACCCAGAAATCAGTGAAGTAGAGAATCTAGTTTTCTCTCAGTCTCTGATTTGAATTATCGCAGTGTCTGAGTTTAGATTCTCCATGGAAGAATTTACTCTGTGTTATGTTCTCATCTCAACCTGCCCTGTTTACCTGACCTGAGTTTTAGAACAGTCTGACACAAGGTACCACAGACACTAAAGTCTCAGAGTATTTAGAAAATATCAGTATCTTCAGTGTTGCCTTCTAGGAGACAGTCTGAAGAATAAGTAAGTGTGTAGGCACTAAAGAGAGTAGTTGGATGTTTTGCAGATGGAAGAAATCTTCTGATATGCCTTTCATTTTTTTCTTTTATTAGACACTGTGAATAAAGCTACAATGAAAATAGAAGTGCAGTAATATCTTTGACAAATGGATTCCAATTCCAGTAGCTATATACCCAGAATTGTTATTACTGGATTGTATGGCATTTTTACTCAGAATTATTATTCATTCATTTTTATTTAGGTACTGTAGATTAACCTATGTGCACTTTACCACTGTGCTACATCACCATTCCCCCCCCCTTTTAAATATTTATTTTTTAGTTGTAGGTTGACAAAATATCTTTATTTTATTTTAATGTGGTGTTGAGGATCAAATCCAGTGCCTCATGTGTGCTAGGCAAGCACACTACCACTGAGCCATAACCCCAGCCTAGTCCCCCGCTTTTGATGCATGGTGTTAGTTTATTAAGGCCTTGCCAAGGTGTTGAAGCTGGTCTTGAAGTTGAGATCTTCCTGTCTCATTCTTGTAAGCCACTAGGAGTACAGGCATATACAACCTTGCCCTGCTCCCCCAAATCATTAGTGAATTGTATGTCATTTTCATTTTGAGTTTTAGAAGAACCTTAAAACTTTTCAAAAATATATTTATTAAATTTATAGTTTTGCCAACAGTTTTACATATTTACGTACTCTGGGGTCCCTATTACCTTGCAGATATTTGTTTGGTTTGGTGTGGTTTTGACTGGAAATTAAACCCAGGAGTACTTACTTCTCAGCCATATCCCCACTCCTTTTTATGTTTTACTTTGAGACAAGGTCTCATTATGTTTCTTAGAGCCTTGCTAAGTTGCTGAGAGTGTCTTTGAACTCACAATCCTCCTGCCTCATCCTCCTGAGCCTTTGAGATTACAGGCATGTGCAACCACACCTGGCTCTCATATTTTAATTATAGACATTCTGAGAGCACAGCACAGACTGCAAGAAATGTATTTGAGTGATGCATTAAATCCTTGAGGAAAGTTTATGTGAGGTATTAAGTGTAGGAAGGTTCTGTAAAGATTTTTTTGGATAAATGGGTATCTGTGATTTCTAAGCCTTTTAAAAACTATTCTGGGTTATCATAGTCCATAAAAGTGCTGGGAAAATGGTGTAAATTTGTTTGTTTGTAATTTATGAAGATTTTGCACATTTTCAGTTGCCATTGATTCCAGAGCTTGAAATTTCAGGACATGGTAGCTTGAACAAAATATGTTAAAGTTGAGACTCTCAGGGCACAAACCAACTTCTTGTAGGAGAAATTGGAAGTCCTGGAGATATTACTGCAGTAAGCAGGATTGGGGGATGGCTCAGGAAGTGTCAAAATTTTTCTCAGGCTATTAGTATTTTACTGTATTTCCCCCATTACACCCACAATACAAGGTAGAGAGAAACTCATCTGCCAGCAACAGCATTTGGGAAAATATGCTGGCAAATATCTTCCTTAGATAAACTGACTCCTTTGATATTTGACCATTTTTCTGCTTTGATTCCACCTGATAAAACATTCAGAAAGATATTCATGGCCCCCAGAAAATTACCACATTTTCTGTGTCTTAGAAACTTATGTATCAGTTTTCTCACATTCTGTTTACTGAGGGTGATGCTGGCTTTGGGTATTTGGTCCCAAATATGGTACTTTGCTTAAGACAGGACTAATGCCCAGTGTACCTCAGCATTTCCTGCTGATTGAAGGTAGATATTTTCTCAATTGTCCAGTGTATCTAAATCTCTCTAGTCATTTATGACTTTGTCAAAGAGACACTGATAACATGAGCAGTTATTTATTTACTGTATTTTTCAATGGAAGGAGAGTCTAGAATTTTAGTATTCTGCTTCATTTTCAACATCATTTCCCCTTAACATCTGCCTTTTATTGTGTAGTTAGGGATGGAACCCTGTACCTTGCACATTCTACATACTCTATAAGTAAATGATGCCACCAGTCCCAAATTCTAACTTTAGATGGTTAGTTGTATCCATTCATGTCTAATGTTATTTTTCATATGGTTGGATTTAGGTAGGCCTTTCTATTAACAATACCAAATTCAATGCCTATTCTCTTAACAATACCAAAAATTTTACGCAAGGATTCAGATTTGGTTTATGATATAATTTATTAGTCTGTATTATTGTAATGGAGTTTCATAATATACATTAGTGTCACAAAACAAAACCTACTTTATTTGGTCTTCCAAATTAGAGTTTTGGGGGGTATTTTACATATTTTACTTCCCAGATAGATTTTAGAAAATAATTTTGTTTTGGTCCCACTTATTAAAAAAAAAAATCATGCTGAATTTTGATGAGGAAATATTATAGTTTAAATTGAGGTAAAATAGTTGTATTTGCAATGATGAGGTTTATTTATACAACATTGTGATTATAATTGCATATTTTATGTCCTGTAAATTTTATTTTGTGATGTTTTACATATTTTCCTTGAAAGTCTCTTTACATGTGATGTATTACACCAATATCATGTTATATAATGCTTATGTAAAATTTTATTCTGTTAGTTAAACTGGATGTAATAAAATCAAAAGTGTCTGGGCCACTTTTTCTCACACTTTAGTATTTCTTTCTTTGGGAGATGGTATTGGGGATTAAATGCAGGGCACTTGATCACCGAGCCACATCCCCAGCCCTATTTTGTATTTTATTTACAGACAAAGTCTCATTGACATGCTTAGCTACCTCTCTTTTGCTGAGGCTGGCTTTGAACTTCTGATCTTCCTGCCTCAGCCTCCAAAGCCACTGGGATTGCAAGCATGTGCCACTGCACCCAGCTTAATATTTATTTATGAATATACTTCCTCTTTTCTACTTGCTATCATATTTCTACTATATGGAGCAACATATGTGTAGCCTTATGATATGCCACTATGAGCATGTCTGTAATCCAACCACTTTTGGAGGCTGAGACAGGAGAATTGCGAGCTCAAAGCCAGCCTCAGCAAAAGTAAGGCACTGAGCTATTCAGTGAGACCCTGACTCTAAATAAAACACAAAATAGGGCTAGGAATGTGGCTTGGTAATCAAGTTCCCCTGAGTTCAATACCTCCTACCACTCCCAGAAAAAGAAAGTGTTTAGTTAAATATGAAGTCTAGTTCTTCCACTTTGTAACTTCTCTCTTTGAACCTTTTTTTTTTTTTGGTACCGGGGATTGAATTCAGGGGCACTCGACCACTGAGCCACATCCCCAGCCCTATTTTGTGTTTTATGTAGAGACAGGGTCTCACTGAGTTGCTTAGCACCTCGCTGTTGCTGAGGCTGGCTTTGAACTCGCGATTCTCCTTTCTCAGCCTCCCTAAGTGCTGGGATTACAGGCTTGCGCCACCGCTCCCAGCTTCTCTTTGAATCTTATAATAAAATTATTTATGAATAAAATTTTTATTTGAATGTTGCTCAATTTACTAATCTTTAACATATTTTGTGTAACTTTTTCAAAACAAACAACACCCTTGTTTTGTGGTTGTTGAGATGGGAATCAAGGGTGCCATTTGACTGAATTACATCCCCAGCCATTTCTTCAATCTAGTTTTGAGACAGGTTGTTAGTAAGTTGTCCAGGCTGACCTTAACATTTTAATCCTTCTGCTTTAGCCTCCCAAATAGAGGGTATTAAGTCATGCACTTTTATATTCACACAATAAATCCACCCCTCTTTTTTTTTTTTTTTTGATACCAGGGATTGAACTCAGGGGCACTTGACCACTGAGCCACATCCTCAGCCCTATTTCGTGTTTTATGTAGAGACAGGGTCTCTCTGAGTTGCTTAGCGCCTCGCCGTTGCTGAGGCTGGCTTTGAACTCGCGATTCTCCTGTCTCAGCCTCCCAAAGTGCTGGGTGAGCCAGGCACAAGCGTGAGCCACTGTGCCTGGCTAAGTCCACCCCTCTTTTTGGTTCTGAGGATTGAATTCAAGGGCATTTGACCACTAAGCCACATCCCCAGCACTATTTTGTATATTATTTGGAGATACAATCTCACTGAGTTGCTTAGCACTTTGCTTTTCCTTCAGCTTGCTTTAAACTCACAATCCTCCTCCTTCAGTGTCCCAAGCCACCAGGATTACTGGCATATACCACTGCACCCAGATTTTATATTCTAATGTAGTCACAACTGTAGAAATTAAAATTGCATTAACATCATTTTTTTTCAAGTGCAATAATGTATTACCAACTAAAATATTTCTTAAACTAATTTAATGAATGCCTGCTATTATATTTCCTGGGGATTATTTTGTCACCTCTTTAGGGCATAGTGAAGGGTCTTTTTTACTTTCAGAATATGTGTGTCTCCTGTTATAAGTCTATGCTAAATGTTTTGAAAATTATGACATAAACGTTTTCTCCAATCCTGGCATTTCAAGCCTCTTGGAGGAAGGGAAAGGACAACAGTTAAAACCAATGAATCACTTTGAGTGAAAGCAAAATACCAGTGTTCAATCTGGAATGCAATCTAGATGCTTCAGGGGTAAGGTGGTGTCAGAACCACCTCCCTAGGTCTTTGGGACCATCTAAAACACCATGTATGGCTCTGAATATTTTACTCTTTTTAAATAAAGTTTCTGCTTCTTGCTTAAAAAACTAAAGCACTATATATGAGAAAGTTTACTGAGAATTAAGTTCTTTGGAGGCACTGAAGTTGATCTTTAATTCTAGTGGATTATTAGTTAGGCAAATCAGGAGGGCCTTAAAATTGTCCCCCCTTTTCCAACTCCATGAAATGGAGCATTTAGATGCACTGACCTGAAATGACAAAAATGCATTTCCAGGTGTTGATGTCACAGAAATTTTCACAGTAGAATTTTGGAAATATGGAAAAACTATATGCACATATGTGTATATGTATATAGAGAAAAAGATAAATTAGTGGATAAATGTGGGGGTAATTCAGTGTCCCATATGCATTGTAGGTGGAAGGTAATGATAATATTCAAAAGATGAAGAAAGTAGGAATTGAGGTGATCCAGGAATCTATAGTTGTGGGAAATGTTAATAGCAATTTAGTAAAAAGAAAATAGAGTTAAATCCCTTTGGATATGTCTCTGTCCTCTGTCCTTCATCTGATTTTTTAAATTAATTAATTAATTTTTTTTTAAATATTTTTTTAGTTGTAGATGGACGCAATATCTTTATTTTTATTTATTTATTTGTATGTGGTGCTGAGGATCAAACCCAGTGACTCACGCATGCAAGGCAAGTGCTCAACCACTGAGCCACAGCCCCAGCCCTTAATTAATTAATTTATTTATTTGTTCTATTTAGTTTTACATGATAGCAGAGTGCAATTTGATTCATTGTACACAGATGGAGCAGAACATTTCATTTCTCTGGTTGTATTTCATCTGAATTTGATTCTCTCAAATAAATTTATGAGGGAACAGTGCTCTCTGTATTTTGTTTTGTTATGTTTTCAGGATTTTATCAGTTATGTCTTGTAATGCCCTGTCCTGAACTCACTTGAGGTTCTTAACACTTTTTCTGGTCTGCAGGAGTAGAGACTTACCTTGATCATTCTGTGCAATGAACTGACATTAATCAACCTTTGCAAACAATTTTTTTTTTTTGTACTAAGAATTGAACTCAGGGGCACTTGACCACTGAGCCACATCCCCAGCCCTATTTTGTGTTTTATGTAGAGACAGGGTCTCACTGAGTTGCTTAGTGCCTCGCTGTTGCTGAGGCTGGCTTTGAACTCGCGATTCTCCTGTCTCAGCCTCCCTAAGTGCTGGGATTGCAGGCTTGCACCACCGCGCCTGGTTTGCAAACAATTTTTGAAAGAAGAGGCCTATTGAAAAATATTCCATATTCTGTAATATAGTTTCTAGATCTTGTGGGGTTTGAAGGTAGCTCCCTGCTTGGTTACCACCATTCTCTCTATGAGAGAGACTTATCTGTCATTTTAGTTTTGAGAATTCCATCAACAGAGAAGAGAAGCATTTGTAGTCACAGCAAAGGTGTACCAGAAGCCATCAGATTTGAGAAAATGCAAAAAATAATTCTCTCTTAGTAGCCAGGTGCGGTGGCTCAAGCCTATAATCCCAGCACTTAGGGAGGCTGAGACAGGAAAATCGTGAGCTCAAAGCCAGCCTCAGCAATGGTGAGGCGCTAAGCAACTCAGTGAGACCCTGTCTCTACATAAAACACAAAATAGGGCTGGGGATGTGGCTCAGTGGTTGAGTACCCCTGAGTTCAATCTCCAGTACCAAAAAAAATTTTTTTCTCTTAGTGCCTTCACAGGTAGTATGCTCCTTCCATTACTTTGATATGAGTTGATTCACTGAAAATATGATATGAATCACTCTCTGAAAATCTTGTATTTAAATCATCCATAACTGGAAGAGAACAATTTCTGGTTATTTTATTTCAATTAGTGTCTAATTTCTTTAGGTTTTTTTTTAGCAGTTGTACAGAATCAGACATTAAAGCCAGGTGCAAGGGCACATGCCTGTAATCTTACCTCTTTTGGAGGCTGAGATAGGAGAATTGCTAGTTCCAAGCCATCCTCAACAATAGTGAGGCACTAAGCAACTCAGTGAGACCGTGTCTCTATATAAAACACAAAATAGGGCTGGGGATGTGGTTCAGTGGTTGAGTACCTCTGAGTGCAATCCCCGGTACCAAAACTAAAAAGAAAAAATAAAATCAGACATTATTGCAAATTAAATCTGTGTGATCAGATTTCTATGATGATAATGTGATCAGCATTAAGTAGTGATTACCAGAACATTGCACAAAGATGCTAGAAAACCTGATTGAATCTTCTCTGGCCTTTCTCTGTGTGAGGACTCACTTGATAAGGCAATTTTTAATTTCTGATTGACATATAAGTTTATTTGTGCTTCTTTCCTTAATACCAGCTTCCTTGTGGTGTGAAATGAATTACATACTGTTCCTTGAGGAACTATTCCTTTCATGCTAGAAACTAAAATATTTTCCTTACTTTCAATTATTTCTGATAACTTCTGCCTTAATAATTCCTTATAAACCTAATGGAATATATTTTATTATTTGGAAATAAGAGTCTTATATTCACAGAAGGGGGTGCTTATTTATTTATTTATTTGTGGTTCTGGGGATCAAACCCAGGGCCTTGTGCAAGTGCCAAAGCACTCTATAAAGTGAGTATTCCCAGCCCTCAAAAGGAAGTTTTCTACTGTTATACATTTCCTGATTGTAAGGCTTACTCTGAACTGGACACAACACACTCCATATGACCAAGGGATCTTTAGTCATAGGGGTCAGTGCAGGAGGATGCTCTGGGGAAGAGAGAGAGAGAGGTGGTGCCAAGCAGAAAATTTATAGGACCTGTGGTAAATGCATCATGGAGTATGGATTGGTCATTCCAGGCCAATGTTTCAGGTGAGGATTGGTGGTCTTAATTGTGAGCACCCCTGAGGTAGGTAAATGTTAACTTGGCTGGTTAGGCTTTGTTCTCTTGGGCACCTGGGAAATGCCTGGGGCAGGGACTGCCATAGGCTTGAGAAGGGAGGGCTGAAACTGGGTACAGGGAGGGCTGTTTCTACCTTACACTGATCACTCTTTTACATTTTGGATATTAGCTGATAACTTTTCAGATTTTTTTCCTACTCAGTTGAAACCTACACA
>PVHX01025249.1:0-22668 GCA_004024805.1 Geosciurus inauris | reverse complement strand
CCTGAGGGGTCTTGGGCTGTCCCAAGGTCTACCCAGCAGCCTGGTGTGTATAGTCCTGGCAGAAACCAAAGTACATGGGTGGTGGCCCCAAGGCCACAAGGATCAGTGTCCCTGCTCCTGGGAGATGATCTCCAGGCTGTGGAACGGCACCCTGGCAAATGAACAAGCCCAGGCCAAGCAAGGGACCACATGATTCAGGGTGGCCTGGGTCATAGCTGTCAGCTCACCCCCCGAAGGCGCTGGCAGCTGAGGGCAGCCTCTGGAGGTCAGCTGCTCCTGGGCAGTAGAGCCCCAGGGACGTCTCTGGACACCAAGGCTTGGTGCCTCCCTGGGTGGCAATGGTCCAGGCAACTTGGATGGCCCCACACCTGGGTGAGGTAGCATCACCCCAGGGTTCCTGTGGAACCCTCCACCACAACAGGTGCTGCGAGTGTGTGGTCTGCGGACTGGGCCCCATGTCAGTCACTTCCCCCTCCCCCACCAGAATGCCAGCTGCTGGGTGTCATAAGCGTACGGCTTCTGGAAGGGGCTGTGCAGGCAGTTGCGGAAGGAACAGGAGCACTAAGTTCATGCACAGAGGCTGCTGGAACCCCCAGGCAGTGTTGGGACCCCGTGTGCAGCCAGGCTGACTGCTGGCACTTCCTATCCTCATCCACTCGTGGGCAGAAGCCCCTGTGCCAAGTGCCAGGGCCAGCCCTGCACGTCAAGCTCATGAAGCATGCAGACACTTTCAGGCTGTTGGCTTGTGGAGGGAGCGGGTCTCCAGCAGGGCCCAGAAAGGAGCTACAATCAGGAGCAACCATCAGCCAGGCGAAGCACACCACGGAACTGTTGGAATGCAGAGTGGACACAGATGGGTCAGCGGGGACAGATCATCAAGTTGCAGGCCTTCTGTAGTTTGGGAAGGAACTAGAGGTGAGTTCAGATTCCTGACAGCACCCTATGGGGCCAGGTACCAGGCAAGGGATGCCTGTGGGCGTGGGGTGCCTGGGCAAGGTGCTCTCTCTCAGCACCTGATTGCTTGCCAGGCTGCTCTGGTCCTGCATGGGGAAGACCTCTGGGGAGAGTGAGATGATTCTGGCTCATTCCCACCCTGGCAATTGGTGGGAACTGTGGGTTACCAGGTCCACGTCCATCTGATGGAAGCTGGAGAGAAGGCAGAGCTTGGCATGAATTGCTGACTGACTCAGGTCATGCAGGAAATGTGCAAAGAGCCTTCTGGACAGCAGACAACCAGAACTTACAGGACGCAGGGGGTGAGGTAGAAGTGGGAAGCCCTGCCAGGGACCACATTGGCCCGGGAGGAAGACGCAGGGTCAGAAGGCAGCAAGCCACGGTGTTTGCTTCTATTTTTAAAAAGACAATGGAAAGTCCTTCATCTTGGCCAAGCTGGGCACAAGCCTGGCACGGCCCAGGGACCTGGGTGGTGGTGACCAGGGGCAAGCCACCTGTCCTGCTCACTATTTGGTCAGACAGCAAAGGTTTTAGGGTAGCTGCTCTCAGGATTTCATCAATGAGGAAGAACGGCAGATCTCAAAGATGCAGTAAATGACAACAGAGGAGAAGCTAGGGTAGTTCACGCTGCCTGGAGGAGACGGCACCGCCCTGACTCTGCTCCCCACTCTTGACCCCAGACCCACACAGACTCATTTTCTGGGTCTTTGACTCGGGCAGGTGGTCAGTCTTGGGGCGCCGTTCAACACCACAGGGACCATTCCCAGTCCCCCATGGCACACACTCAGCCCTCTCCTTTCTCCCTCTTGCATTCCCTAATCCATGAGGACAGAGACCTGGGGACATTGTGACAACAGAAGAGAAAGGAGAAAGTTGCTTGGTGTTAGTGTTCAGTTTACTCTGAAATCCGAGGAAGATGCTGTTTTCCTCTTATCCACACCACATCTCTGTGTCTGTAGCTGGACCCAGCAAGCCTGGTGACCATGTCTTTAAAAAGTGTGATGGCCAGCTGTCCTGTGTCCACTACCAGCAGAACCCCTGGTTCCTTCTGCAGAGGTCTAACCTCTGCGGGGATTTCCACGGCACTGATGACCATGTCACTTCAGTTCAGCTGTTTCTGACCCTGGGCTCTGGGGACACAGGTGTCCACTTTACTGGTATCGTTGGCTCTTCAGATGTGTGCACTTCCTTGCACAGGAGTTAGACATGGGCGAGTGGCTCCTAAAAGCTCCACAGCATGTGGAAAGTATTTTAGAAAGCGAGCAAGCCTATTGTCGGGAATGGAGAGGGTGGTGTTGAACTGAGAATGTATTTGCACAGAAAAATCATGGCATAAACATCAGTTTGCAAAACAAACAAGGCAAAGAAATGTTCCCGAGTCTAGCATCAGGCCCAGAGCAGTTCACCCACCCCCAAAATCAGCCTATGCAAGACGATCTGAAGGCATAGAGCTGCCAAGCAGGTGGTGGGACAGAGAGCAGCACTGCTCCCGCAGGCTTCCAGAGCACAACCTGCACCCACACCCAGCACAGACTGTCCAGGAAAGGGGGTGCATGGGAGCCTCTATAGTGATGTCCCAGCAGGAAGATGAAGAGCAGCTGCTCCTAAGGATGGGACCCTGTGGCAAGGAGAGCTCAAGATGCAGAGCGGGGACAGGTTGTGAATGAACTCTGTGATGGGAGTCCCCAGGAATCCAGACCCAGGGCCACGCTCTGCAGATGCTGGCAGTGATCACAACGTTCTGTGCGGGCACCCAGGGAGCAGGACTCCTGTCCTTCCTATCCTCTTCTTTACATCCATTATTAGCAGGAGAAACAGGATTCTCCACGAGGAACATCACCAGGTCAGGGGACGTCCCTCACCCACAGATCCAGCAGCACGAAGGCCAGCCTGGGCTATGAGGGCTATGGATCCACTCCATGGGCACTAGGCAGCGTATGTGCAGAGCAGGTGATAGTCGCTACCGCCAAACCCCCAGAGCCACATGAATGGGCTCTCTCCACCACATGCACAAAATGACCCTCTGCTTCCCACCACTGGGTCATCTACTGTCACCTGTGCAGGACCACACAACTGTGTGACCATCTGCAGAGAAGCGCAGAGGCCACTGCGAGTCCCTTTCTCCTTCAAAACGTGCATCCAGGTGCCTTTGCTCACTTCTCCACTTGCTGGTCAGCGGGAGAGCCCTCTGCCCCTTTCCGAACACATGACACGCTCCCATCATTTGATGCCTTAGGACTCCCAGCTGAGTGGCAGCCCTGAGAAGCAGTCCCTCCAGCCACGGAGGGAGCTCCCTGTCGCGGCTGCTGTACGCAGAGATTCTTTAAACATTTCTCACCGACATTTCTGGAGCTTTTCCTACAAGATGGTCCAGGGAAATGAAGCACACAGACGTGCCTCAGGAGAAATCCTGTCCTTTGGATTCTCATCTCAACGTCTCAGCCGCTGGGATGGTTTGGTTTTCTAAAAAGCAGCCTGTGAAAACACTCATACACAACTGCCAGGGTTTCGGTGTCTTCTCTCCCTCAACCCTAAAACCTCATTATCACATTCCTCTCCACCATGGTCTGACACTTCTCAAGGACAGTGAGGTCTCCAGGTGAGGGACGTAGTAAGAGAATAGGAAATAAATCAGGAAAGGGGTTGCCTGGGGCGCAGGGCACCTTTGGGCCTCGCAGGATGCCCTCCTCGTCTCAGCTCTGATTTCCTCTGTGGGGCTGTATTTTCAGGTTCCCTGGGTGGTAGCCTAGGGGGATACCACCACCTCCAAGCTGGGAGACAGTTTTGCCATCAGCTATAGCAGAGGTCAATTGGGACCTTTAGGTGACAGCCCACCTCAAAGAGATCACCATGACTGGCCACTCTGGCAGGAATACCTGAAGGAGCCATTTGAGAGGCTGCACCTTCTTCTCCTGCCCAACTTGGAGTCTGGTGGGGAGGACAGGAACTCCCAGGCTGCAGGGATAGAGAGCGAAGGTGGGGGCATCACTAGCAAGGGCACTGGTTTCCGTTGCTCATAGTCCAAAGGATGGGCTTCAGGCAGGTTGAGGAGGACACTGGCCGTAGGTGATGTCGCCTCGGTTTTGTTGGATGACTGGCCTTCTGCCCCGCTGTGCTATAGGGAGGTGTTGAATCTCCCCAGATCCAGGCATCACAGGTGTGGCCCCAGAAGGGGCTTCTGGGAGGTGCTGAGGACCATTGCGGAGGTGGTGCCTTAATGCAAGTCTTTAGGTCACGGGAACATGTGCCCAAAGGCAACATGGGGTCCTAGTCCATCCTCTTTCTCTGCTTTCTGGTCATGGGGTGAGCAGTTGTTCACCACATGATCCAGCCATGACTGCTAGAGGCCCAAAGTGTAGGGCTATCCAGTCATGAACTGGGGCTGCAGAACCTTTCTGTCTAGAGTTAATTATCTCAGGTATTCCATTATAGCAATGCACAGCTGACCAAAGCACACATTATCCCCCCAAAATACCACCAGGGCTGCTCTCCTATCTCCGAGCCTGGTGAAGGAGCAAGCCTGGAGGCCTGGAGTGGTCCTCACAGCCACCACAAGTCCACTCCTTCACATCCTCTGTCTGCAGCTCTGCAGGAAACCCCCAGCATGGCTGGATGCGAGACTCAGCACAGTCTCTTCTGGGAAGGAGACAAATGCTCCTCTGGTGTTGCTCCTTGTGGAGGAGAACAAAAAGCTGATTTGAAGGAGACCCTCAGCCTGGGCAGAGGCTGAGGCTGCCTGGCCCCAATCCCCCCACTTCCCCTGTGCCTGGAGAGCTGCCCTGTGCTGGGGCATCGCCCCCTGCTGGTCATGAGGATGAAAGCTGCCCATCAACTGAACCCTCTGAAACCAGGCAGGACCTTGACCTTCCTCCCGCCTCAAGGTGGAATGGTGTTCCCCCTTCTGAAACCAGGCAGGCCTTTGGGACTCTTTTGACCAAAAGAGCTTGTGGTGTTCCTTGGAGGGCTGGCATGTGGCTTCTAGAAGATTCCCTTGCTCCTGGAGCCCCTGGGCTATCATAGAAACCATCTGACTACCCTGCAGTCCCAGTAGCCCCATGGAAAGACCCCGTGGAAAAGTGTGGCGATGACTTGGAAGGGAAAGAGAGGCAGAGACAGGAAGTGGGAGGCCACCCTGCTCCCCGCTTTGCCGGCTCCAGCTGCTCCGTGTCTCTGTGACTCAGAGGAGCCAGGAGATAGAGCCACCTGGCCAAGTCCTTCCCAAGTTCCTGGCCCACATCAATCACGAGGGACAGTAGGTGCTCATCCTTGTGGTTGTGGGCCACCACTTCTGGGGAAGCAGTCTCTAACGGACTTGGTGACAGATCCCGTCTTGTGACAGTGAGGGACACAGGGGACAGGAAGCACAGGGTCCTCACCTGTGCACATTTGCTCTGGCTCTTATTTTTGTTGTTTTACATACAAAACTGAAATGATGCCGACATGAAACTCAGAAACACTGCAGGTTAGAGTCAGAACCCGGCCCTGTTCCCCACTTCATAGACCCAAGGGCATCAATAAGTGGTCCATTGGAAGAAAAGACCACTGCAGAGCTTAGCCAGGGCAGTCTCATCCCCCCAAGGCCAGCCACTTCTGTTCCTGGCTGTCTCTGAACCGAGGATGGGAGGACTTTCCTGACTCTGAGAGCTGCACTGTCAGAAGACGGCTCAGAAAGCCTCCTGCACAGATAACATGTCTCTAGGTGTCAGGGGCCCAGCGGTGCAGAGGCCGATGATAACCTTCAAGTTTTCTTGGCTCCCTTCAAAGAAATTATTTATTATTTAAAGTGGGGAGCCTCAGAAGCAAGGCCCGAGAGTTAATGGCATCATTTTGGCTGGATGCCATCAGTTCTGAGGACCTGAATAATGAGACTCACCCTGCCCTCCATGTTTTAACAATGCTCCAGGTAATGGCAGGGCTTTTATCCCAGCTCCCAATTGACACAGCCTTCTAAAAAGCTCTGTGACTGGTTAAGTGGGAGGAAAGAGAAACACTTGGGAGGACAGAGCTGAAGGAGAACTCTGAGGACGTGCTTTCTATCCAGAGGGAGGCAGCCCAGCCCAGCTCAGGGGCTTGGGCTCGGCACTCCAAGCCTGCACCCCCACCATGAGCTCTTTGCTAGGTGTCAGCCATTAGGGCCATTATCATCCCCGATGAGGCTGCATTTGGAGAGGGCAAGATTATTCACAGATGGCCTGTCGCCTTGGCCCCGTCAAGCCTGCCAAGAGGCTGCCAGTCACCAACGCCCTTTCTCCTGCTCTGAGGCATGGCACGTGCAGCCAGCTAGCAAACCTGCTAGAAACCTGATGGGGGAGAGGCCATCAGGCTGACCGCACTGCAGCACTGACTTGCCCCCTCGGGATCTGCTCTCAGAGTGGCACAGAGCAACAACCCCTGCCAGTGTGTTGTTTTCTTCCAGGATAGCCGGGGGCGTGGCACTCATTCCCATGGTTGGAGAGCACCCAGACTCTACCACCCTGCTTATCCACTCAGGGGGCAATAGACACCTGGGGCATTTCCACGCTTGGTCGTTATGGATATTACTGTGGCATTCATGCACGAGTTTGGGTCTGGGCATACATCATCCGCTCTCTTGGGTGTGTACCCAAGAGCAGAGTTGCTAGACCTCTGGACAGCTCTGCTTCACTTCGTCCCATCTATGTATTGATTGCTTTGGAATCAGGGCACTAGAGATGCACGTAACAGTGAATTGTTGTGAGGATTCACACATGCACAGCCGACCTCACGGACCTCGTTCTGCAGCTGCTCCCTTTACCCAGCTCTCCTTCCCTCCCCTCAAGCCCTTCCTCTACTTTACTTTTCTCCTTTTCATTTTCTTGGCATTCACCCCTCTTTTTTGCCTCTTATTTCTCTCTAGCTCCTGCATAGAAGAGAAAACACTGGGCCCTTGACTTCCTGAATCTGGCTTCTTTCACTTAGCGTGATGTTCTCCAGGTCTGCTGAGGAACCTGAGTACCATCCTACACTCTCACCATCCGTGCACAGGTATGCCACCTTCCCTGTAGCCTTTCCAGCATTTGAATCTTTTGATCACAGTCATCCCAGTGAACGGAAAGCTGTATCTCACTGTGATTTTGATTTGCATTTCCCTGGTGACTAAGTATGCTTGGGACGTTTCCATGTGCTTATTTGGCCATTTGTATGCCCTTGGAGTAATGTCTACTAATATCCTTTATCTATTTTTTAAATTGAGTTAATTGTATCTTTATTTTTAAGTAGCAATAGTGCTCTACCAGTTCTTGACAGTAGATACTCATTGAATAATGACGCAGATGACTTCTCTTATTCTGCAGGCTGCATCTTCACCATCTTTACAGGGTTCTTTGAAGTACACAAGTTTCTAATTTTAATAGAGTCTAGTTCATCTATTTTTTCTTTTTTTGATGGTGATTTTAGAGTTATAACTAAGAAATTATTGCCCAATCCAAGGTCATGTGCACCTGTTTGCTTCTATGTGTTTTAGTTTTAACTCTTCCATTAGGGTCTTGAATCACTTGGATTCATTTTTGTAGATGGTGTGATGTAGGATACACCTTTGCTTTTTTGCACAAGGGTAATCAGTTGTCTCAACACTACTTATTGAAAAGATTATTGGTTTGGTGGCCATGCCTGCAATCCCAAAACTCAGGGGCCTAAGGCAGGAGGATCTCACGTTGGAGGCAAGTCTCAGCAACTTAGCAAAGTCCTGCCTTCAAATAAAAACTAAAAGGGCTTGGAATGTAGCCTGGTGCCAAAGAGCCTCTGGGTTCAACACTTAGTACTGTAAACAACAATGATAACTACAATAAAACTATGTTCCCATCGAATTATCTTGAGACTCATTGAAAACCAACCAATTATAAGTTGATGGGTTTATTTGTAGACTTTGTATTCTATTGATCTGCAAATGTCTGTATCTGTATCTACATCATCTATATCTATGCCAGTGACATGCAATGCTGGTTGACATAACTTTGTAGTATACTTTGAAATATGGAAGCATGAAGCTTCCAAATTTGTTCTCCTTCACTGACATTGTTTCAGTTATTTATCTTTTATGTGGCGCTGGGTATTGAACCAAGGCCTTGTGTGTGCTAGGCAAGCCCTCTACCACTAAGCCACACTCCCAACCCCCTTCTTGTGAATTTTTGAATCAGCATCACCATTTCTGTTAAAGTAGCAGCTGGGATTTTGATAGTAATGTCATTGAATCTGTAGGTAAATTGGGGGAGTATTGCTATTTTAACAATATTATATCTTTCAATCTCAGAACACAAGACACCTTTCCATTTGTTTGGGAGGTCTTTGATTTCTGTCAACAATATTTTGTAGTTTTCAGAGTGCAAGACTTGCACTTCTTTTGACAAATCTATTTCTAAGTATTTTATCCCTTTTGATGTTGTTATAAATGGAATTTTTTAAAAGTTCATTTTCAGATATTCATTACTCTGCACAGAAAGTGCAATGCCTGTTAGGTTTTGCATTTTGATCTTGCAACCTTGCAAAACTCTTTTATTGGTTCTAATAGTTTTTCAGTCAGTTTCTTGGGGTTCTCTCTAGGGAACATGATATTATCTGCACACAGAGTTTTACTCCTTCCTTTCTGTTCTGCATGCCTTCTATTTCCTCTTCCTGCCTAATTGCATTGGCTGTAACCTCCAGTACCATGCTGAATAGAAATCATGGGAATGGACATAGTTGTCCTATTCTTGATTGTCCAGATTCTGCTTTATGGAGAGTAGTGAACAACACACATAGGCTCGTACAGAAGGAATAGGCAAGGAAGAGGATCATTTCATCACAATGAAAGCATTAAAAAGTTGGTGTGTATAGAAATTTAGATCCTAGAGATGCAAAGGATTATGAAATACTGGTCCAGAAGAATCCATCTGAACATCCCTCAGAGAGGATTAATGCAGCAAAAAAATGGTTGGTACCCAATGAGAGGATGGAGAGGGTAGATCAGACAGCTAGAGGACACCCAAGGTGAGAGCTGGTGAGGCTGAAAGCTAGTCCGCCCTGAGTTCTTGAGAAAGAGCCAGGGAGTGGAATTCAGGGTGACACTCTGAATATGCGGAAAGGCTGTTAGCAGGCGGAGGAGACTCGGAGGCCAATGTCAAGCACATCAGAAACCAGATGGATCAGGAGCAAGTGGGGGACAAGGTGAAAAGGCCCTGTGTAGTTTAAGGAAAGTTTCTCAAGGCCTGGCTACCCTTAGGGAGGATATCAGCACACTCAAAGTTGATGTTGGATCCAAAACGATGTCATAGAAACAGAGCAGGGACTAATCTTCACTTGACCCTGACCCCATCGACACAGTCATCTAGCTGACATTGTCGAGAATGCACAGGCTGCTCTGCACTGAGACCAGGAGCCTGGCAAAGCCCACAGCAGAATCACCTGGTGATGCCAACCGACTAATGTGCTCAAGCTGTTCAATGCAGCCAATCCATCCCCCTCGGAGTTCTTATATTCCAAGAATAATGGAGGGTCCAGACAGCAAGCTGGTTAATTTCATCTGACTCCTTTTTATCCAGCATTCCTGGGCCTTATCAATGTCCCTTTAATGGTCCAGCTTGTTCTGTGTGCCTTCACATTCACCTGCCATTTGGCCACACAGCAGAGCAGTTTGGACGTGAAGGGTCTGGTTCTGAGCATCCGACAACGCTGGGCTGGAAGTCAGCTCCAGTCCTCACGGGCTGGGCTCCGTGGATGAGTCACTTAGAACTAAGCCTTGGTTTTATCATGACCTCCCCATGACATCATGGCTAAAACACGCCATTGGCTATGCATCCAATGCGTCACAGAGCACCTGATGTGGAAAAGTCGCCAAGACCACACTGCTAGTACCGCAGACAGACTTTCCCATGGGGCAGTGACGACAGACCCTGCTATCTTTATGCTACAGAATCAGATGTGGCAATTAGGAGGCAGGGACTTTTCCAGAATGACACCATGACCCAGGACCAGAGCAAGTTCTCAAACCCCACTCCCCTGATTGGTGAGCCATGTTCTTCCCACTCCACTACCCTGGATTTTATTTCATGAGCAGCTTACTGATTAGAAGTGATCAGTAAGTAGTAAAGCAGCCACGAAGATGCTCGATGAGGAGAAACTGTGACTGCAGCCTGATGACAGGCCATGCTCCCTCATTTACCCTCTTGGAGTTTCTCTGACCTATACCTTGGTCATAGAGGCACCAGGCTCCATCCATAAAGTCACTGTTTCAAATGTGCTGGCGCCAGCCATAAGGGTGTGGGAGGGGAGAGAGCTGCACTGTCTAAGAAGCCACCGTGGTGACCCAGGTGCTCTCTGGACGGGAGGCTCCTGGGCAAGGGGATGGGAGGAGAGCCTGCTGGTGTTCCTTATCGTAGAAGAGCTGGGCCAGCTACCTACACGGAAGCTTTGCACTAGTATGACCTGGAGTCCCATCGTGACCAAAGATTGGACTTGAATAAACACTAAGCGCTTGGCTCAAGATCCAGGCTCTTTCATAGACATTCAATTCAGGGAACCGAGTGTTTACCAAGAAAGGGTGAGAACGGATTTCCATTCCCAAATTACCTCCCCCGTTAACCTCCATTGATTCTTGCTGCTCCAAACTGAGTTCCCTTAATTGGAATTTGTTTTGAGCTGCAATTGGAAGGAATAGCTAGGACCCAGATGCTGGTCCAGATCTTAGTCCTTCGTGGTTCAGGACAGACTTGCAAATCTGCAGTCTTGGAGCACATAATGGGGAGAGAGGGCAGTTCCAGTGTCCTGGGTTGGTTGAAAAGCATATCTCAGGGGATGCGAAAGTCCCAGGTGTGGACTCTGCACTTGGCGGTCATTAGCAAAGAGGTGTTCAAGAAACAGAGACGTCACATGTTCTGACACACAGCATTTGGGAACGATCACTGCTTGTCCTCAAGTCTTGCCCTTCTCTCAGTCCCTCGGCTCCCTGATCTCAGACATGTCTGAGGTACCACAGCAGGCCTGGGCCACTGAGGTCCTCTCCAAGGTAAGGACCCCATCTTCTCCAGGTTTTATTTCCTGACCTTTCGTTCCTTCACGTGAGCACTGTGGGCCAAGCAAAGAGGACTGAAATGAGGAGCTCTTGCCTCGCTCCTCTTGGCAGCATGACACAAGCCTCCTGGCCTGCACGCCGCCCCTGCCCCAGGAGGAGGATGGCCCTGGAGTGCACACCGGTGGGGCTGATGGCGGACAGGCAAGGGGAGAATAGAGAGGGAAGGCAAGTTGCCAAGGAGACGGAATTCTCCCAGAAGGAGCCAGCCTTTCCCAGGCCTTCCTGAACTCAGTGGCCACGAGGCAGGGGTGTGGAGACAGGCCCGTGCCCGGCATCTCGGAGGGAAGGGCTCGCCAAGTGGAACAGGCCTTTGCCTCGTAGCTTCTAGACTTGTGTTGGGCTGATTTCCACCAATTTATGTTCATTCCTGGCGTCCAGCTCCGTCCCCTTCATCACCATTTTGTTTGAGACATGTGGGGTTTCCCTGCACTTGCTCAACCCACCACTGCACCAGGTTTGGAAACTGGGAGACAGGAATGTCTGAATAGTGCTGCTACTTTTCAAAGTCACACGAGGCCCCCGAGGCTCCAGATAAAGGTGACATGGATCTTGAGACAGCGGGAAACGCAACAGCTCATGTGACAGCCAAAGCCCACACAACCCATCTGACCCGTCCAGGTGGGAGGTGGAGCTGGGGGGACAGCTGCTTCTGGCTATCTCCATGAACAGGTGTGTGGTCCCATCTCTAAAATGAAATCCGAGCAGAATGTCCATCCCCGTCTCCTGAACATGAATCTGCAGCTCTGGGCATCCAGAGACAGGCCGTTCTTTTGGGACCCGACATCTGAGTCTCACCTTGAAGTGCCACTTGCTATAAATATGACCTACAGCTACTGAGAAGGGAAAAGCAGATAAAAACCAAAACAAGGAAGAGGGAGGGAAAACGGGTCTCGGCCTTTCAGGAACCGCCACCCCCACCATCAGCCTGTCATTAAGATTCAGCACCATGACTGGAAGGGACAGAATCAACAGTCTGGAACTCAAAACCCCATGCATCTTCTCATCAGGCCGGGCGGGGGGGAGCGGGTTTGCTACAACCGAGAGCAGGGCTGCCGGCATCAGGGGCGGAAGTGCCTTAGCTGAGGTGCCACCAAGCTGCTTAGCAGCAGCCCGCTGGGAGCCAAGGCCTCCCTCTCCCCAGCAGTGGAGACCAGAAGTGTCCTCAGACCCTGCCGAGCTCCGGTGGGCAGGGGACTACCAGGGTTGAACCTCTCCCTCGGAGTCGCTGTGGTTCCAGTGTCCCTGTGGATGGCCAAAGGCCCTTTGCAGAGATTTCTTATTTTAGAGGAAGCCGGCTTCTCAGGTCTCAGAGACCCTCTCCTTAATGTATGGGCCCTCCTTCCCAGGATCTCCCCGGGGTGGTTTCCCTTTCCCGTGATCACCCCTGAGAACGTGCTCCCGGGAGACTCGCTATGCTCACGCGCCACCCCGTCCCCTCCCCGGGATGGTTCCCAAGGGCCGAGGTGGGAGGACCTGCTCAGGGTGTCGTTCTGCCCCTTCTAGGTCCAGCAGCGCGGCCAGCGCTGTGGCGTGACGGGACCCTCACACTGAGATGCTGGTGGGGAAGCGGCTTAGGTGCCCTTCCCTCTGCATTCTAAAGGGACTACTTGGGACAGTGATGACTTCATCTAGTGCTGGGGCTCCTACGTGGCTCCCCAACAGCCCTGCATGCACCGGCGTGGCCATGCACCCATGCAGAAGCAGGGCTGGAGGGTCAGACAGAGCATCCTGGGCAGAAGCTGGTCAGCCAGGGACTCTGGCCCCTCCGGGCTCTCTTGGGGATGCCGATGAAGTTGCCTTCCCCCTGCATCTGGCACCAAACCACGAACATAAGCGGAAGGCTCAGAGTGTCCCTGGAGGTGGCTTTTGACAGCATGGGTGCAGCAGGATGGGGGCCCCGCTCCTGCTGCATGAGCTCCCGGGGCTGCAGAAAGTGCCCTGCCTTGTGCTCTGCCTCAAGTGGAAACCACCAGGTCTGGAGAGCATCAAACGGCCTTGTCCTTGCCCAGCATCTGAGTCATAGCTGGTGCCTAGGAGCCTCACCGATTGTGGACCCCATGTGGTCCTTGCTGCTGTAATGACGATGACGAGGGCCCGGGCCTGTTGCCCCAGCATGGATTCATCCAAGCAGAACTAACCACACGCAAGCCTGTCCTCCACGAGCAGCTCACATTCAGCTCTCATTTATTAAACACCTACTATTTTCTGGGTATGGTGCCAGGAGCCAGGAACAGTGACAATCACAGACAGCCCTGCCCTCTCTGAACTGGCAGGGAATCTATCACAAACCTTTTCAGTCAGCTGGATCCTTCTTGACGAATGTCAGTTGTAAGGGGATGCAGAGCGGAGCGGAGCGGTTAGAGCAGAGCGGCTGAGGGCGCCTCCTGTTTCCCCCGTGGAGGCTGTGTGTCCCCCTCATGCCAGGCTGGCTCCAAGAGGAGTGGCGTCCTGGGCCCGCTGAGGTCCCACTGTCTTGCTCTTGCGGGGAAGACAATGTACACCTTACATGCTAATAAGGAGAAGCCTCAGGCTTCCGAAATTCAGCTCCGAGCAGGAGAGTGGCTCTCGCCCCTCCATCTGGGCATCTCGACACCGTCCAAGTTGGCTGACAACCAGTTCGAGAGGCGAGGAGAAGCCAAGCTGGGCCCTGTGACGTGTGGATTTACTCCACAGAGCCAATGGGGTTGGGATGGAGTTCCGTGCTGGAGTGCTTGCCCGGCATGTGCTCGATCCCCAGGTCCACAGGGGGAAAAGCACATGGAGTAGACGTCACAGCCACCACCACTGTTACAGGAAGGGGAAACGGAGGTGTACAGTGGGCAGGCGCTCACTCCAGGAAAAGGCAGCTAGCAGCGGGGGCCTGGCCCCAGGAAATCCCATGCCTGAGTTTAAGCCCTAAGCCAGGGATCAGGGAGTGATCCCCGTAGAGGGCCACAGAGTCACTAAGCTTAGTTTCTTGGCCACACCGTCTCTTGCAGCTGGCCAGCTCTGCCAAGGAAGTGTGGAGGCTGACAGAACTCAACATGCAAACAAATGAGCTCAGCCACGTCCCAACGAAACACTATCTGTGGACGCCAAGTTCAGAATTTGTTTAACTTGCACTTGTTACAAATACTTTCTTCTAAGCACTTAACCCCATTCTTATCTCATAGGCTGTATGAAAACAGTTGGTCTGCAGGGTGGACTCATGGGCCGCAGCTGGCCAACCCATCCCTTGGCCAGCAGGCTGTGTCCTATTGGATGCTGGGTGACTCTGCTTGTTCAGTGTTTGCATAGGCTGGCCCTCACAGTCTCCCTCTTCACTTACCTTTTTACTAGGAAAGCTCACAAGCCCTCACAGAAGTGGACAGAATGTCCCACATGTCCCCAGCACACCACCCCAGGCCTTCCACAGGCACCCCTGTGAGGCCGCAACTCAAGCTGGGAACGCAGGGTGGGTGTGAGGAAAGGAAGAGGTGTGGCCGAGCTCTCCCGAATCCAGTGGGTCTGCACAGAGAGTCTGTGGGAAGCTCAGCTCAACAGGCGTGCACAGTGTCTGTGGGAGGCTCAGCTGCCTCCACCCTGCACCAGGGACAGGGCCCCTTGGGGGTGCCCAGAGGCTGAGGCCCTGTTTCCACCCCACAGTGAGCTACAGGGTGGTGCCGGAGCCACCCAGGAAGATCAGAATGGTAAGTTGAGACAGAAGCAGAGCCGGGCAGGTGCCGAAGCTCTCAGCCACACCTGAGGGATTAAATGAGAGATGGGCAATTTCTGTGTGTGGCCCAGGCCAGCATGGGGGCAGTCCCCCAGGAGGAGCTCCCCCTTTGCTCAGCTCCTGCTGTGAAGAGGCAGAAGTGAGGCTGTGCTCATTTGCCTCAAGGGTTGATTTTCTTTAAAGAGCCACAGTGCTTAGAGATGGGGGGAAAGAAATTCCAAAAACAACAATCAGTGTTTTCCATTGAACAGCCGATGGCTGGATGGGGTGGGAATGGTCACTGTCTCGAGGGATGAGCACTCATGAGGCGCCATCTACGTGGGCTGTGTGGCCTTACAGGAAGGGAGGTGGTGGCCTGCTATTCTTCCAAGAAGAGGCTCACCTGCTGGGACTCTGGCTGAGTGTGCCAACGGTCGCCACTTCAAAAACCATGACTTGTAAGCACAGGGACTTCTGCGTATCAGACCGAGGAGGAGCTGGAAGTTCTCGTGGAGAATAGGTCATGGTGTCAGAGTTTTCTCTCCGAGTCCAAGTCTGCTGATGGGAGGAGCCACGTGTCCTCTTCTGTCACGGAGGCAATAGGACCACGTGCTGCAGGGCTTCTCAGCAAGATGGTTCACAGCCACTGGGATGTATTATGCTCATCGTCACAGGTCTTCATCCCTTCCTCTCCCTGCAATGTGGTTTTCAGTGCCCTTCTGGGAGAGGAGGGTCCCTTCCCTCATGTCTGGACTCAACCAGGGACTTAACATAATGGATAGACCAAGCTGGAAATGACCCGGTGCCACTTTCAGGCTTTGGCCTCAAGATACCGTGGGTGCTTCTGCTGGCTCTGTGCTTTGCGGTTGCAGTCAGAAGAACATCCCCAAGCTAGCTTGCTGGCCAAGCAGGAGGCTGAGATGTTTACCAACAGGGTGCACCTACTCAACTGCTGTGTGAGTCCAGCATGGTGTACAGAAAGACTTGGGAATGTTCAGCACAGTCCCCATCCCTGCCAGCCTTCACAGTGAGGAGAAATAACAAACATTATTTTTAGGCCACTAAATTTTGGGAGTGTTTTGTTACACAGCAGTAGCGAACAGATGCTCCAACTGACTTTAACTGTGAGTGAACCATAATCAGGAAGCCAATTGTGCTCGAGAAAATAATAGTGACCTTGTTTAAATCAAAGAGAAAGTGAAGCTTTATTTCACATGTAGATTGGATTGCTAGTATTTATGGGGATAATTGAGACTCTGTCCCACAGAATGTGGGAAGTATAACAAAATCCCTTGTTCAGGGAATGCAGTTGGCTACTATGAATATGAGATGATTTTTGTTACTCTGGTGGGACAATATCTTTTTATGAGCATGCATCACCTGGGCCACTGGCCTCAGAGTAGAAACTCAGTGGTCAGTGGTGAGTCTCACCCAGGGTTTACAAAACTCCCTGTGAGGTCAACTGTGCTTTGCAGCTAAAGCTGAGAATGACTGAGCTGTCCGATGCCAAAGACCTAGAGAGTTAAGATGTGATAGAGATCTTGAGAAAATTCCACGTTTTCTTTTTTCCAGCATTAAATGCATTTCTCAGTCACCATCAATATCAGACCCGACAGGAGATCTTTTCTAGTGATCTAGACGGGACGGGAAGGGCTCTGCTTGGGCTGGAGACATCTGCCAGCCGCGTGAGAAGCGTGTTCCTCCCCTCCCCCTGGAAATCCTGCCGTCCATCAATTCCTTCCTCAGCCCTGCTTCCGCTCCGGCTCACCTGTGTGGTCAGGGGTGTCTCCTTAGCTGTTGTCTGCACGGCCACGTTGAAATCCTTGCCAACAATCATAAGGAATGATACTAAATTCAAGGAATGCTGGGTCCCTGTCTAGTGGCCACAGGCACTGCTGGACTTTGCTGGTTTCATTGCCAGCAAATGAATCCAGGGAGAGCCTGTTTGGGTGGGCCTCTGCCAGCCACGGGCACCTCAGGAAAGAGTACAGCACAGATCAGAGACCAACTCTGACATTTGCCCAAGCAGCTCTGTGTTGCTAACTCCCCTCCCCTGGGCCTGGATGAGCAGCTTCCATTGCCGGGGTCCAGTCACAGACCCAAGCACGGGCAGAGCAGAGATTCCTGCAGGCTCCTGAGCCACCGGCTTGCCTGGCACAGTCCTCGTGTGGCCACTTACCAGCTCCAGGGGCCTGGGCAGGCAGGGCACCAGATTCCCCACCTGTACAATGGGCAGCTTGACCTGCACCAGGGCAATCACCTGTGCAGCCCGACACCTGTGTTCCCACTATGCTCACTGTGCACACATTAGGTGCTCAACAAACAGTCAGATGCACAGATGTAGGAACTAGAAAACAAACGACTAAAGAGATGGATTTGACTGCATTCTCTGCCTTTCCCCCCTGCTTTTTGTCCCCGCACCTTCAGGAAAATGGTATCCAGTACACCCTCATACCTGAATTTTTTCACATACCTGATATGTGCATGTCAGGAAGGCACATTCTGAAGAGAGTTCTGTGTGCATTATGTTCACAGGGGTGAGCAACTACCAGCACTAAGTCCAGAACACCCTCACCACCCACAAAGGAAGCCCTGGGGCTATGAGCAGCCAGCCCGGTTACTTTCTCCCCAGCACCTGTGATCACGGAGCTCTCTGGTTCTGTGGATCTGACTATTCCAGACATTTTTGTATAAATGGAATTCTGTATAAATGGAATAGAAATGAATATGGTATATGGCTTTTTGAGTATAAGGCTGAGTCATTTTATCAGAAAAAAAAATTATAGGCAATTTCCTGGATGCCCAGTAAACAAACCCTAGGTGCCTGTGCCCTGGCAGGCTGGGATGCCACAGGCCACCTTGGCCCGCTGGCTGTTACCTGACTCCACCTGCCAGCTGTGCCCTGAACTCTGGGAATGACCCACAGCTGCTCTACAGAGCTGCAGCCCTGTCTGGCCCCCGTGTCCTCTACTCCCTCCCACACCGGCTCACCGTCAGACCCCCGTGCCCAGAGGGGATAGGTTGCTAAGTATCTCTTTGGCCTACGTGGAGACGTAATCCAAAGAGGGCATCATGAAGATGGCCTGACCACTGCTCACACAGAAAAACCGGGACACGGCTAATTCCCGTTGCTTTGCACAAAGCTGCTGCTTCTAACAAAGGTGGGGGTTGTCTCAGACACGACTTTACACCAATTTGTGCTTCTTGCCACTGTGAAGTTTTCAACAGACCACTGCTCAGAGCAGAGACAGAGTCCTAATTCCAGAATTCATAACAAAAATACAGGGTTCTAGGGGCCCAGACGGGTTATATTGTAATCTCCCCTCCTAGGATGTCAGAATTTTCCCTGCTTCACTGAGCATCAACATCGGGCATTCTAATTACTAGGACAAGTATCAAGATAGTCCCTCTGTTGTTGCCGTAATCTTACTCAAGAAAATGTGCTTGAATTTGAGAATAGTTATTCTGTTGCTTTGCTGCAAAATACATCGTGTCTCCATTGAAGACGCTCCAAGGCTGTTAACCCCGCTGCCCTCAGCTGCCATGCTCTTCTGGAGCATCACCATGCCTGCTGAAGGCAGGGAGGGCTGTGAGCAGCTGTGCAGAAAACCGAGTGTATCCAGGACACAGACCTCCATCCCAGAATGCTTGAGAACCAACCTCCTAAAGAAAACCTCCAGGACAAGCCCCCAGACCAGCAGCATCAGCAGCACCTAGAAAGTTCTTAAAAATGCAGCTTCCCAGGTTATACGCTCCACTTGCTCAGTGGGGCCCCACAGACTGCTCTGGCCCTGGGTGGATGACGCCCTTCAGGGGACCAGACGCACCAGTTTAAGGACTGATGCAGCGTCCCACTGGAAGGACCCAGCTGTGCAGCCAGTGGGAGTACCAGGGCCTGAGATGTCTCTCTAGAACACGATGCCATCAGCATCAGCATGTTCCAAGACAGCAGGGCCTGGAGTGGGTCAAGTGCTGACCCCCAAGCAGTGGGTCCATATCCCGGAAACTGTGATGTGACTCTGTTCAGATAAAGGGCCTCTGCAGATGTGATTAACCACGAATCCCAGGATGAGATCATCGTGGAGTATCTGGGCCAGCCATTAATCCAATAACAACTGTCCTTGTAATGGGGAGAAAAGGCTGGCTCAGATGGCAGCCGAGACTGGGGTGCTGCTCGGCAAGCCAAGGAAGCCCCAGCCAACAGCGGCTGTAAGAGCAAAAGGCCTCTCCCTCCAGCCTCGAGAGGCACCAAGCCTGCCATCAGGGCCCCAGGAATGGCTCCACCCTGAAGTGGCATTTTAAAACTAAAGAGTGTTAGATGCACACGCTGTTCTCAGGGTTGCTATATGCAGAAACACGGGACCTGTGTGTAAGCGCTGGTCCTTTAATGTTGGGGGTCTTTGCTCCTTCTTCCCCATCTAGGTGTTCCAGTCACAGACTTCCCTGGTCCCAATGTGGGTATCTGCTTGAAGTTCCCAGCAGAACTGTGACGTTAGTCACCAACCTGGGGCCACCTTGACACCTCCAGAGCTGTGGTCAGCTGCCTTCAGCCAAGACGCAGGAGGTGGCCTTTCCCAACCCTCTCCATGAATCTGTGTTCTGTGGAGGGAAGGGAAACTCGCACCCACAGTGCTCCCTGGGGTCCCCTTGCATAATGGCCTATTAGGACCCCAAGGAGCCTTTTGATAACAGTTCAGGCTCTCTGTTGATTAACCTAGTATTTCCCAACCTGCAGGGCCAGCGGAACTTTCTGACCAAGGACTGCTGGCATCTCACAGTGTGACAGTTCCCTGGACACAGGGGGAGAGGTGGAGAGATGGCTCAGCTTATCGGTGATGGGCTGGGCAGGGAGAGGACCCACGTGGCAGCTGATAGGTTTCAATACTGTATTATCTCCAAATGCCAGTCTGGGGCCAGCGTTAACCATCAGCCCAGAAGCCTAAGGACACTGAGTCCCTCATCCTGGAGAGCCTACCCCAGGAGGCTGAGGACACACCAGCCCTTCCCAGGGCACATGCTCCTCTCTCAGGACACACCCTGGCCATGGAGAGGGACTGTCCCACAGGGACTGCCCCAGGTGTTGTTAGGCAGCAGGGTTTGGTCTCAGATCCTCAGAACCTGCTCTGCACACCCAGATCCATATTTTCCAATCCCTCCTGGACTGATCCTGGAAACAGCCTGGAGACTACCCTCTCTGATTTCCACTTTATTTGTGTCCTTTGGCAAACAGGGAGTGCTTGGTTCAGGTCAGAGGCCAGCTCAGCACTAGCCACATCCGTAACACTACCCTGCCAGCTGGGCATTAGCATGACTCAGGCCAGGAAGGAGAGATGAGGACCTAGGCACAGAGAGGTCAAAAACCTGCCTAGGTCACACAGCCAGGGAGTGTTGGAGCCAAGTACATCCAGGTAGCCTTCCTTGGCCCACACACCCCAGCACCAGCCAGGCAGCATGCACATATTTAAATTCAGCTCTCCTCAGAGCTCCCTCCCTTTTAGGCAAGACTTTTCAGTTTTCCCATACATACTGGACTGAATACACAGCCACGTGCATTTTAAAAGTTCAGGAGCCGTCTAGGTTAGTGGCGTGCCTGCGCAGTCTTTGAGATCCTGACCTTGCCGGGCCTTCGGGTTTATCCTGGGCTGGCAGATGATCTGCAAATGTAAACATGGCCCGGCTCCCCAATGGCTTCCCCGTGCTCTCAGGAGGTCTACTCCCTGCCCGCCAGGCTCAGCCTGTCTCTGGCCCTGGCCCCTTGGGGGGCTTCAGCAGGCCTCTGACCCACCCTCCTAACACCCTTCTGCCTGGAGGACTCTTCCTCTGCACGGGAACACCTAGGCCATAGGCCACACAGACGCCCTGAACGCCAGGGTGCCCAGCCCCCTTCATGGGCCACACAGCCCACTGACACCACAGTGCCCCAGCCACCTCTCACTCCCACACAGCCAGATACCCCATGGCACCCGAGTGGCCCTGGCGTGTGTGCCCTTCACACTTTATCACACAGCATGCTCAGGTGCTGTGAGACCAACAGACCTGAGCCCTGTTCTGCCCTGGAGGATGGGCGTCAGCCCTGGTCTAAGCATTATGGCCACATCAGAAGACTACTGAATGAATGAGCAGAAGCACCAATGGGCAGGTAGGCAGATGGGCAGACACACAGGCAAGCGCCACAGAAGGAGCGAGGAGGCTGGGGAGGCGGGGCTGCCCCTGGTAGCTCTTCAGCCAGCACAGAACTCCAGCTGTGACTTCTCCGTCCTTTCCCAGGTGCTGGGCTCTGCAGACGCCTGTGATCATTCAGCATATGATCCTGGAACACCTCGCCCTAGCCCCACGCCAGGGCCCACTGGCTTCCTTCACCAGAACCTACATGGACCCCCAAGTCTGCGGAACACCTCGCCCTAGCCCCACGCCAGGGCCCACTGGCTTTCTTCACCAGAGCCTACATGGACCCCCAAGTCTGACACTGACTCTTGCTCCTGGGAGAGTGTCATTCCAGTTCACAGAATAACAACAACAAGCAGCAGAAAAAAAGGAAAACACAAAAAACAATGTAGCCCGACGATGGCCTCACAACCATCCCTAACAATCCATCTCTGATTAGCCACCTCATTAAAATATAAACTAACTTAATCCAATCATGTGGGCAGCAGCCCGAGCCAACTCAGCCGTCCTCATTAACAACTCCAGGACACTCGCTCTGCTCTACAAGACTTGACAATTTGGCGTTTGTGTTAAGAATATGAATTTCTTGCTGGTGCAGAGAGGACAATCTCTGGCAGTTGCTGCATCTCCCCGTGCCTGCACGCCAGGAGCATGTCTTCTGATTTCCCAAACAAAGCCATTAGGCAGGAAACCACCAAACACAGGGGGGCGTGGGCAATGGCAGGTGTGGACAGTTCAAGATTATTTTCTTATGGAGCTGGTGGGAAGGGTGCCGTGTGCACCAGCAGCTCCCAGGTGGCGCTCCCCGTGCAGCAGGAAGGAAGGACAGTCCCACCTCCTGCATCCTGACCATCCCTTCTCTGTGCGCCTCCTTAACCTCCCCGGCAAACCTCCTCTTGTGTGGAGATCCCACTGCTCCTGGCAGGCCTCGGCTCCACGAGATCTCTGTGAGCCTCCTCAGGAAGATCTTGCCCATCAACCACTTACAGTTTTCTCTCATTCCATCAGAAGCTGAGGACTGAATGCCAGGGGACCCGACAGGTGAGGCCAAGAAGTGGGCCCCCAGGTGCCTGGAACCAGTACCTGAAGCGGGGGTCAGGCCCCGCTTGGCTCCAGGTGGTCCATACGCAATAACACATGCTCACACACGCTGGTGTCCGAGGCCCGTGAGTGCCCACCCTCTCCACCTCGTCCCCTCAGCCTGGGTTCCTCTTTGCATATAATAATATCCCCCTTAGGGATATTCAGCTTTTCCATACACAATCGGGAAAGCTGAATTTTCCAATGAAAAGTGACATTTTGGCAACTAAACTGGTAAAACGCACACTTTACATAAGCCAAACTACACATGCTCGCAGGTCGAATTTAGTGACCACTTTTCCTCCTGTTTGGGTGCTCGCTTGTCCCCTGGCTCCTCCAGAGGCCCCCGCACACTGTGACTCCCAGCGGAGACTAGCCCCTTGCCCACTGCTGATGCCCTGTCCCTGGGGCTGGGATTCTCCACGCAGCTGTGGACTCTGCCCCTCTCTGGGCCTCCCCCAGCTTGGAGCTCTGCTGCTCTGTTCTGACGTCTTTGTTGAAGCTTTGGATCTGTTGTTCATTAGAGATGCTTCACATTCACTTTGATTTTTTAAACTTTTTCATTGAAGTGTCATCTCTGCGGCCTGGTTTAGAG
Source organism: Geosciurus inauris (assembly GCA_004024805.1). Lineage (NCBI taxonomy): Eukaryota > Metazoa > Chordata > Mammalia > Rodentia > Sciuridae > Geosciurus > Geosciurus inauris. The sequence continues at coordinate 138 of PVHX01025249.1, read as the reverse complement.
TTCTCACGTCGTGCCATGTGCTCTGTGCCTCGCCCCTTCTTGGCCGGCTCACGGCCTCGCCTCGTCACACCTTTGCTCCCATGGACACACACTGGACCTGACGTCATAGCCCTGTGCTCTGACACAGCAGCTGGCCAG
>PVHX01025248.1:0-23650 GCA_004024805.1 Geosciurus inauris | reverse complement strand
ATCTCTTTTTCTTGGTACACAACTACTTTCTTCAAAGCCAAAAATTCAGACCTTCTTCAGGTTTCTCTGATTCCACTGCCCCCTGGAAAGGAGACTATAGGAGTGAAGCCCCAGCTTCATTCAAGTCACAAAGAGGCTTAGTCTTTAAGCCCTCTATTTTTTTCCCAGGTAACATGGCAGAGGTTAAAGATGATGGGAAACACTTGCTGTTATCTGCTTGTTAGCAGGAGGAAATGGAAGCTCAGGAAGATTTATAAACTCCCAGGGTTATGCTCAGGGTTAATAGTGACTACTCAAGCACAAGTGTGTGCCAGAGTCCCTACATGCTTCTTCCTTTTCGACCCCATGATGGCTTTCTCTAATACAGACCCTGTTAATAATGGCTGCAAGATTTGCTCTCAGGTCCTGCTCACATGAAATTTCCCCTACATTCTAGGATAAGGTCTCAGGATACTTCTACATATTCTGTCCTGGAGTGTGGGGGCTCCAGCTCCTCTGGCTTTGTGTCTCTGCAGAACTTATCCAGCTGAAGCTTCTTCTCCACCTACAGCAGGGCTCAGGGCTCAATGGAGGAATGTGGACAGGCAGGCTTTCCTGGAGCAAGTTTTCTATGCCCATTCCCAGGATTTGATATCCAAACAGTGAGGTTTGTGAAAGTCCCCCCTCCCCCCGCACCACCACCACCCAGAATTATTCTATTTGCTTGAACCTGCATTTGAAAATGGTGAAATAAGTTAATACCTGGACACACCTGGACATAAATTCACTCAATAACAAAGTGCTTCAGGAATTTTTCAGGAAGGCTTCCATAATCCACTCAAGGATGGTCTGAAACAGGGTCTTACAGGATGGACAGGTGCAGAGGAAGGCAGCTTTTCTGGTCAATAAACTTTGATATGAGAAGCTCATAATCCCTCAATTAGACCCTGAAACCTCCCCCAGAAGGAGCATGCAACTTGTGAAAAGGCAATGACATTCTACACCTTTGTGAAAGTCCCCAAACCCATTTCTCACCATCCAATCAACAAGCAGTTCTTCAACTCTGTCTGCAAACTCCACTGCTGCCCCCTGGTGAAGCAGATCTGAAGCAGATCTGAGTATTCTGCTCCTGACTTCTTGCCAGTTCACCTGACAGCCAGCTTGCTTTTTGCAGAAACTGATGTTACCATATAGACTTCTGTGTGCACCAGACAGTGAGCCCTTGGTTGGTGCTAATTGCTTTCATGAAAAAGGTTCTGGTTCCCAGGACAGGCAGTCTTTGGAGTGCAGGTCATTAGAGGAACAAGTCCCAGTAGAGTTCTTCCCATGAACCTCCGAAACTACTTCCAGGAAGAAATAGACGAAACTAACTCCTGCTCCCTACACCTCAGCCAAGGGAATATACAGAATAGCCCATTTTGGCTTTATCCTCTAGGCAATGAGACCCTATATGCCAAACCACAGAAGCCCAGCTCCTTTTCTGAGGGGAAAAGGGGCCTGAGCTCTTCTACCAGGTTCTGTGGGTCTTAGGATGCTGTGCCCAGCAAACTTGTATGTGTTCATGAAAACCACGAGTCACAAGAAACCCTGGGTCAGTCCAAGACTGACCCAGGAACTGTTTGCAGAACCCACAGAACTGTTCTGCAAACACCCCCCACACCCCACATTCCTGTGGGGTTCATGGACACAAAGCAATAATATTTACAGAGGACTCAGGGACCTCATAGTTGAGCAGTTGGCTGAAACCTGTCCCCTCTGTCATGTACTATCTCCAAACAGTGCAATCATAGGCAAATGACCCCACAGGAAAACACACACAAGAATGTGCTGTGTGCAAGCTGGACTGTCCTGTAAAGGAAAACATTGTGCACTGGGTCCCTGGAGTGTGGTCTAGCATTGACCACTGATGGGCAGCAGATGCACTAGGATTCAGGGCTCCTCATCCAGGTGGGAGAAAGTGCCCACCCTGCAGGTTCTCCCCAGGTCAGTGGCCATGCCTTTTGTGGGTCTGTGGCTAAAACTCATGGTTGCTCACATTCATAGTCTCCTTCTGGATCCAGAGACTGGAATGGGCATGGTCTGGCGCCCAGCTCTTCAGGAGCTGAAGACATGGTCTTCTAATTAAAGAAGAGAAGGTGGAAATAAGTGCTTAAGATGTATTCACACCACCAGCTGCCTTCAGGATAGAGAAGCCAATCCTCCCTTCCCCTGGAGTCACGTGAGAGTGAGGTGAAGACCCAAGGCCACACCCCACACTTCAGGGCTCCCTACAGCAGCTCTCTCCACATAACCCCAATGCACCTTGTGACCAGGACTTGGGCGTTGGTGCTCTGTCCCATCCCATCTTCATGGCCTTTCACAGGTGGCCAGTTGTCCCAGAGTGTCTTCTGTAGCCAAATGACCCAGTGGAGATTCCCCAGCTGCTGTAGAGCCAGGTGTCCTCAGGCTCCTCAGGTCTGGAATGGCAGCCTCTGCTTCCTTGCATTTCAGAGTCTTGTCACTTTGAAAGATGCTATGCCAGTTGCACCATAGAATATCCTCAGAGAGGGCTCAGTTTCCCGCAGGACTGAATTCTGCTCATGCACCTAGGATTACAATTGCTCCACTGCCATAAAAAAGGGCCCCACACTGGACAGCTTCACGTCAGAAATAGATTTTCTCATGATTGTGGAATCCAAGGCAGAGATCCAGACACCAGTTGGGTCTTTCTACTCTCTCCTTGGCTCTCAGATGGCAGTCCTCCTGTGTGTCACATGTGTCCCTAAGACCTAATTTCCTCTTCTTATAGGGATACCGGTCATATTGGATTAGACCTCAACCAGAAAACTCACTTTTACATAATTACCTCTTCAAACATGCTGTGAGTACTGTCACGTTGTGAGCTTCTGGGGACCACACCCCTTTCCTGTGAATTTTGAGGGGACACAGCTCAGGCAATACTAGGCAGGAGTGTGCAAAGGTGAGGCTCTGCTCCTCTCATGGCCTCCTGCCAGCTGGAGCCTGGGTTCTCTGGGTCCCACATCTTTGTGATGCTCAGTCTGAACCTGGACTCAGGGGTGTCACCAGAATTCTTCAATGCTAGTTGTCCCCTTTATAACTAATAAGAATTTGTCCTTAAAAATATCATTATGTAGTAATGAGTTTATATGTTCTTGACGGGATCAGAAATATTGTGATCCTTAATTATTTTAATACTTCAAATTCTCCAGATTTGTCTTCTTGCTGTCCCATAAAAAATTGGCTTCTGTTTTGTTTTCCTCTGACCTCCTCAGTATTTCATTGTATCCTGAGTTTCAAAATGCTCCTGGTTTCTATTTTTCCTACCCTATATTCTGAATGAGACATTTTCCAGAAATTCATAGTTCCATTTAATAAAGAGTTGTTTTAGATATTATGGTTTCTTTCTGAGAGTAGAAGATGATTTCTTCAAGATTGTATAGATTCATCCATTACCGTTTTATCTCTTTATCCATGTCTCGAGACACATGCTCATGTTCTATCTACAAAATCCATGGGTTCACATTCTCACATTTAATTTCATCCTAAACACAGTTTGTTTAATTATTCTTTTGTCAAAGATGTCATTTCTTTTTTCAACAGTGAATCTCTTAGGTCTAATTACTGTTTATGAATTTACTTACTTGATATTTTCATCTTTTTAAAACCAATCCCTAGATTATGTTTTGGGGAATACCTACAGACTTGATCATGGCAGAATGTACAGGTGCAGGGAACGTGGTAGATTTGGGGTGAGGATGAGGATTGAAGGAGAGAGGACTGTAGCCTCTGAAGACAGTGGGTTGTAAGCCCAGGGAGGGGGGGAGTCATAACCTGAGCATCCAGGGGACATCAGGCATGGGCATGAACAATCACAAGACCTAGGAAGAGTGCTCATGCCCGTCATATTCGAGGGAGGAAATCCCTAACTTTGGCTGGTATTGATAAACACAGTGGGATGGGGCAGGAATAAACATAGGAAAAGAGTTTTGAGGGAAGCTGGAGAGGGAAGATGAGGGAGAACGGATCCTGCCCTTCTTAGAAGTCAACAATTTTTTTCTTATTGCCCCTCGACTTCACACCTAGACCAGCAACGACTCAGAGCAAAGAGTCAGCCACTCTGGACTCATTAACAGTCACAGGTGCCAAATGCAAGTATCTCATAAGCATTCCTGAAGCTTCTGGGATTGTGCCAGAGAACACAGCCTCTGTTGGAGATGAAAGAAAGCATAGATGGAACCCAGAAGTTTTCAAAATAGCATGCGGCATGCAAGACTCAACGCAGATACTGCCTTTGGCCCTAGAGAGGAGAGCATTTTCTTTCAGCAATTCTGAGTTTCTCTGTCTGACCTTGGACTCCAGACCTAGAGCCTGTGCTGAGTGATTGAGGAGCCAGCCCTGCCCTGTGCTCTTCCCTGTGCCCAGCCCTGCCTAGTCCTGGTGATTTGCGTGTGCCCACAACACAGCTCACTTCTCTGAGAAATTCTTAATAAGCTGATTATACCTTGTGCAGGAGTCAGTCTCAGTCGGCACAGCATGGACTTGAGGGTCCCCAATCAGCTCCTGCAGTTCCTAATGCTCTGCCTCCCAGGTAAAGAGGAACAGTACTGGGGAATCTCTCAGCCCAGTGTGGTCAGTGCTACCTGTATTATCAGGGAAATTTTCTTATAACATGATTAATTGTGAGAATATTTATTTTCATGTGTTCAATATCAGGTACCAGATGTGACATCCAACTGATCCAGTCTCTATCTTCCCTATCTAAATCGCAAAGAGAAAGAGCCTAAGAAAATGGCTTGGGGATGGGGGTCTAGTGACAGTCTATGGCCACCTCTGAATAGAGGATGACCAGCATTCCCACCTGCCTCACATCTTCTTTCAGCTTCCAGGTGCTTGAGCCTTGCTTCCCAGGCCTGAGTCTCACCCTCATGAATAGAGTCACTATTTCCAGCTCATAGAATTCTGTCAGGAAGGCCAAGGCACAGAGTATTTTTTTATGTGCCTCAAAGTGCCATCTGCAAGTTGGAAGCATATGGAGAAGCTTCATTAAGTCACAGAATCCACTGTAAAGGAAGAAATCACAAATATATAAGGATCCTTTTCAAAAACAATGAAAACCTTCCTACAATGAAAAGCAAAACAAGTGTGGATGCAGCACTGTTTTCCATCTTTTCCAGGTATTCAGGAGGCACAGCATTGTCTGTCCTGAGAGCTGTTCCAAGTGCATAATTCCAGCACCACCTTGATCTGCTGGGTGAGAATCTGCAGTTTAGAATGTTGAGTAGTTCATATGCATGAGATTTGGGAGACTACCTGTAGGATATAATTATTCGAGGTAGAGTTGTTGTTAATCAGCAACAAGGCCATTTAAGGAAATTTCAATTTAAAACCTTATTCATTAAAAAAAAAAACCCACACACACATTAGTCCTTTTCCTGCTTCTATGGCAACATTCCTGAGCTAACTAAGTACTATGTAAAAAAAGAGAATGGTTTAACTCACAGTTTTCAAGGCTGAAAGTCTAATGCTGACATATAATATTTTCATATCTACCCATTTAATTCGAGTGTTTTTAAATTTACATGTAATATGAACAATAATCTATTCATTAAGTTATTAAGAAAAACTGAAAGTGAATCTTAATTGAATAAAAGAATAAACTACGTAGAATTTCTGGAAATTTCCCTGTGTGCTTATCGTATAAATTTTGGTGCAATCAGTCTTGAGAATCCTGAAAACTAAGAGTGTAAACAGGCAAGTGTCCCACAGTGTTTAGGTCACAGCTTTCCCTGGCTTCCTGCACCTGGCATATCCATGAGTTGAGCCTCCAGTGAGTGGTGACAGGCTGTGACTTAGAGAAGGTGGCCTGCTGCACTCAGGGGCCTCTGGGCTCAGGATCCAGCCTGACATCTGGATGTGGAGAAGCCCCTCTGGGAGGATGGATCTCTGGTCTCATCAAGGACCCCTTCTCACCTCACACTGAGGAGACTTCCCTTTGGGCCCAGCAGGAGCAGAGGGCTGTGTCTCATCCTGGCCACATAGGAGAGGTGTGCTGCTGGGCTGCAGAGTCCTCAGAGCACAGCCTGGTGCTGGTGAGACAGTGCCGACTCTGCCCTCAGCCCTCTGACCCGATCACACTCACACAGCTCCAGTGCCCAGCAGCCCCCCAGCTCCCAGGGGTCACACATGGGCTTGCAGCTTCATGGGCCCAACTGACAGCATCTGGCCTCAGAGACAAACCACAGTGAAACCCACCTGCCTATGTCCCTTCTTTTTCAGTTGCGTCTGTTCTAGAGACAGACAGAGGTCCCACAACCCTGGGCCCAGAGGGAAGTTAGGTTCACCCACCCTTACAAGCTCTGGTTGTGTGTGTCCAGTGGAGAGAGACCAGCTGTTTCCATTGCTCAGGTTTTATGTCCAAACACAATATTGTGTGCTAAACACAGGAGGCTGAGAGTGCATTGGAATTAAATGCTGCCTTTTCTTCTCTTTCTATGGGCAATAAAGGGAAATATTTCTGATTAACAAAGAATTTCTAAAATATTTTATTTTATCAACAAATTCTGAGATAAAATTACCAATCAGAATGGAGGCTTTTAAAGATTTTATGTTCATTTCAAATACAAATAGTAGCATTCTCTGAAACTTTATTCTATTATAGAATACTTTGTCAAACCAATATTTTTTTTGGTACCTGGGATTGAACTTAGGGGCACTCGACCCCTGAGCCACATCCCCAGCCCAATTCTGTGTTTTATGTAGAGACAGGGTCTCACTGAGTTGCTTAGCACCTCGCTGTTGCTGAGGCTGGCTTTGAACTCGCGATTCTCCTGCCTCAGCCTCCCTAAGCGCTAGGATTACAGGTGTGCGCCACCATGCCTGGCTTTAAACCAACCTTTTATAAACCTGATGTATTACAAATCGAATCTTACAGATTTCTTCCTGCTCCTGGTTTTCCCACAATCAAGGTTTCCACACTGGAAAATGGGAGCATGAGTTTTCCAGGGCTGCTTAACAGGCACCACACATCTGGCTCGACTCAAGGAGGGTATTTCCCCAGCTCTGGAGGCGGAAAGTCTGCAGTCAAGGTGCACCAGGCCAAGCCCTCTCTGGAGTTGAAGATGGGCCCCTTCCCTGCCCCTCCAGGCTCTGCTGGCTCAGGGCACTGTTTGCTTGGTGGCAGCTGGACTCCAGGGTCTGCCCAGGGTTCCTGTGCTCTCCTTCCCCCTGTGGGCTTCTGCTTGTTCCCTTTGACCTCCTATCCTGTCAGCAGTGGTCCTCAGTTGTCCCCACGTTCCAGTGTGACCTTCCCTTAAGAACCACCTATAACAGCCGTATTGCCATGACATGTCACATTCCCAGTTACTGAGTGTTACAATGTCAGAATGTTTTGGGGATGGCACAATCAAACCATAAAACTGGGCAAAACCAAATTTTTATTTGACACCCATTAGAATACTTCTTAGAAAAGAGCTGTAAGATTGACAATTGTGCACACTTTGTGTGTTGGTTTTCTGCTCCGTTTTTTATGACTCTGTCACTAGCATGGCTAATTAGGAGGCCTATGCTTTTAGGAGTAACCTTGTCTCACATCACACATCAGATGGAAGATTATCACACTCACAGAATGAAGCAAAACCTGAGGTAAATAAAATGTCAGTTAGGTAAATGTGATATAAAATTCTACACCTTTTCCCCCAGATGTTGTCAGCCAATTTTATCTCCTTTAGTGCAGTTCAGTGTGAAGGTCAATGTCAATTCAGTTTCTCCTCCAGCCAGTTTAACAGATCTTACTATGGGGGATTTCCCAGAGCACATACAGACCAAGCTTTCTTGTCAAATGTGGTTAAGAATCATATTTGCTATTTGATTCCTTGGTCTGTTTGTTATAAAATTGAGTGTGTATAACCCAAAATTTTATGAAACTGTGTGACTTTATTCTTTAATTTGCTACAGGATTCTGAGTTCAGGACAAAAGCAATTTGATACTTGCACCAATCTGCAGGAGGTGTGAGACTCAAGGTGACCCACAGCATGTTGTCATTTGATCACCTGAGGACGAGTCCAGCTGTTTCCTATTAAATTAAGATTGACATTTGGCCTGACCTTGAGCAGCTCTGGCCCAGCATCTTCTTCCAGGGTGACTATGATTAAATGAAGGCCCAAGAGATGCCAGTGAGATGCCCTGGAACCTGAGCCCTGACAGCTGAGGGTGCCGTCCTTGCCACTCATGTACTGTGTCTCCTTCTGAGTTGGGGACTCATGGCTGTGGCTGCCCAACATACAGGCCAGGGGAGAGAGACAATCCTCACCTAGAGAAAGAAAGAGCAGGAGCCCTGAGGAGACCTGGTTCTATACAGTGGGAAAAACTCCTGCAAGAAGATCCTTTTTCCCAAGAACCATGGGAAATTAAGAATCAATTATTGATTCTGAATGTCAGAGAAAGATTTTTTTCTCCCTGTCAGGTTCTTTGGATTTATGCAAGGGCACAAGAAGAGACCATTTCCAGCACTTGTGAACATGGTAACAGGACCTACCACATGAGTCTTGAAAGGAATGAACAGATGAATTTGTTAGGAGGAAGTTTCCTGTGAGATCTAGTGAGTGTGGGGCATTTTTCTTCTCTAGGTTAGCTGGGAGGGAGTCAATCAGCCTGGCTGTTCACTCCCCAGGCATTGCCCTGGACACACTGTCCACGTCCTCCTGTCTCTGGTGCTTTCTTGGTGCTTCCTACTGAACTCATTGTGTCTTTGCCCTAGATTTTCACTTTTACCCTCAGACCTGTGCCCACTACTGCAGGCAGCGTGGACTTCATCTTTCTGGTTTCCCTCCAATCACAGAAGACATTTTAGTACACTTAGTTCAAAATCAGTCCAGACCTGCCATTGACTCTTTCCAACCCAGCACCATTTGCATGCTGCCCCCTGGGGAGGCCCTTCCTGCAAGGCTGATATAAAGCTCAGCTCTACCCTGGCCTTGACTCACCAGGACCCCTCAGCTCACCTTCTCAGGATGAGGCTCCTGCTCAGCTCCTGGGGCTGCTGGTGCTCTGGATCCCTGGTGAGGACAGAGGGGATTAAAAAGAAGAATGGGGAGGAGAGTGAGCTCATTGCTTCCTATATGTGATCCCTACAAATAGCAGTGTGGGATTCAGCACAAAGGATGGGTCATGTGATGTTCAGATCAATGAAAGGGAAGAAGTTTCTAGAAGGAAATAGAAAAATGTGTGTACTGGTGTAGACTGGGACATAAAAAGGAAACAATGACATGGGCAGCCTGTGGACAGGCATTGTACATGCAAAACTCTATCTTATACCATACTGGATATTTTTGGATAGGAGCCCATGCAGATGACTTATTTAAGACAGGAACAATAGAGAAATCGTGAAAATTTTTCATAATACTATGCATAAACTCTTATTTCTGTCATTATTTTAGGATCCATTGGTGATACTGTAATGACCCAGACTCCTCTCTCTCTGCCCATCACCCTTGGACAGCCAGCCTCCATCTCCTGCAAGTCCAGTCAGAGCCTTCTACATAGTAATGGAAATACCTATTTGGATTGGTACCTGCAAAAGCCAGGCCAGCCTCCAAGGCTTCTGATTTATAAGGTTTCCAACAGGGCCTCTGGAATCCCAGACAGGTTCAGTGGCAGTGGGTCAGGGACAGAGTTCACACTGAAAATCAGCAGGGTGGAGGCTGAGGATGCTGGAGTCTATTACTGCTTTCAACATACACATGCTCCTCCCACAGTGATGCAGCCCCAAACCAAAACCTCCCTGCTAGGGTGGCCCAGCTGCCACACATGCTGCTGGTCTGGGAGTAGCTCAGCCAATTGTCTGTGTCTGTGAGAGGAAGAAGCTGCAGCTGAGGGCTCTGGACCATGAGTGCCATGGCCACACCTCAGTCACCACCTATCCAGGTCTCATAAGCTGCAGAAACCCTGGCGTGGCATAAGAAGAAGGAGGATTTCCAAGGAAAAGTTCTCCCAGCTAAAATTAAGTAGGCGAAGGGTCACTAGAAGTCATGCAAAAATACAGAGTTCTGTCAAAACAAACATGGAAATTATTTTTTAAATCATTAGTGTAATTTCATTATAACTCTAGTCTTTGGTTTTCTCAGTATTTTTATGAAATATGTATTAATGATCATCATTACTATGCATAGATGTGAATTGTGACATTAGTAACATTCAGGAGTGCTGAGGTGTAAGGGAGGGTAGCATTTTAGTGAGATAGAAGTCAAATTGTCACCAGCTTATGTTAAGGTGTTATAAATTTAGTGTGCTATATTTCAACCCCAAATGAACCGAAACAAAGAAAAACAAAAAGCTGTCATATAAACAGAAAAAAAGGAAATGAGAAGAGAATCAAAATATTTTACCCCCAAAATCAACTAAAGATAAAGGAGGTTTTAATGGAGGAGATGGACAAACAGACATGAGACAGAGGGAAAGCAAAAAAAAAATGGCAAAAGGAAGTTCTTCCCTGCCTGTAATTATGCTAATGTTAATAAATTAACCTCCCACCAAAATATGTATTGGCAAAATGGATTGAAATTGTATGTGTACAGGCCGTGTCCAATACTCTCATCCTAGTCTTAGAAAAAGCAGAGCCTGATAGTGAAATCATGGGAGAAAATCATAGTCAAATACTGAGCAAAAGACAGGAAAAGGAGTTGAGCTCTTGTCAGATATCTATAATTTTGTCAAAATTGCTTAAGGAGACAAAGGAGGAAATTGTACAAGGACAACAGGATCAGCTCACCAAGAAGATAGAAGAGCTACAGACATGCACACCAAGCATCAAGGCTCCAAAATGCATTTAAAAACAGGGACAGAATTGAGGCACAAAGAGACTAGAGTACAGTAACAGGGTGACCTCACTACTGTACTTGCAGTAGTCCATGGGACAACTGGACAGAGGACAAGTCAGGAAACAGAACTGCAGCAATGCCACCCACCCAACAGACATGCAGGGAGGACTCCACCCACAGAGGCACGTTCCATGACTGCCGTAGCCCAAAATCCTCAAGACACTCTTTGACAAAGTTATGGTGCCTGCAATGGATCAGGGTAAAGAGATGCACTCCTCAGTATATTTCTTGTTGGGATGCCCCTTCTTAGTTTGACAGAATTAATTGTGCTTGCTTGTGTCGCTATTCCAATTCCTGGATAGACAGGATCAGTCAACCCTGGTCCCCTAAAGTCTCTTGTAATTAAGGAGAGGCATTTGACCACCCAGGAGAATAAACAAGAAAATCCTCATCAGGATAGTACTACTGATATGATGTTTCTTAGAAGTAATTCTAAAAATTCCCCAATGATAATTTCACTTTAGATATGATATCCAGAACATTTAGGCCCACAGTTTCCCCAGTTACATTTGGAAGTGCTCTCAGGCCTGGCTGCAGGAGGCTGCTTTGGCAATTTCAATAAAGTGAGCTATGGGAAATTGTGGCTCCAACTAGTCCTATGCCTAAAGCTCAAATGCTGGTCAAGCCTTCTCACAGGTTCTGACCAAAATGGATTCCCCCTATAGTAAAATCCAGTGATATTTGACATGGGTAAAGGCAGCAGACGGCAGGTGCCCAGGTATAAACAAAATCTAACTTACGACTGGACCCTCCCCGGCCATATACAGTATCCTACATTATTGGAGAAAGAATGGTTTGGATTAATAGAAAACATGTTAATTATGGTTCCTTGTTTACATGGGAAAGTCTTAAGAAACAAAGGCCTCGATGCTGCCCAGAGAAACTGAACTCAAATTATGTAGACAATGGTTGCAACAAAATAGGGCTCGGGGCAGGTTCAGGGAATGGTATTTTAATGACGTATGTAATAGTTAACTTAACCTACAGCTTTGGGCAATTCTAGCTTAAAAATATAAGATACTAGCAGAAATCGTCAACCACATGTGCGCCAACAGCTATGCTAATACGTCACCTCATGTTTTTAGGTATGGTCACCACAATGGTCTATTAGTCTTATGCTACCCACATAGTTAAATATATCTTTGTTAGCTTCATCCTGTTTTTTGGGGGGGATACAATAGGAAGTTTAGTTACCTTTAGTTTGATATTAATCTTAAAAAACAGGGCATGTGGACCTTATAGTTTCAGTTTCTATCTAGTTAAGATTTAAAAATCCTTTGAAGCTGACATAGTTATCCAGGACATTTATAGATGACCACTCTGTGTTTATGAATAACTCATGATGATTTGTAACCTCCTTTTCTTTCAATCAATGGCCATAAATCACTATAAATAAAGCACTGGTCTGAACTTAGACACAGCTGCACCAAACCTGGTCTCTGTGTCTCATTGCTGCTACCTTCACCGACACCACTCATCCCACCTCAGGACCTGATAGCTTGTAGAGGCTGGACCCCCACACATGACTGCTCAACTGTACATGGAATGTTCTCCAAGATCCAGCATATGTTAGGCCACAAAACTAATCTCAATGAATTTATAAAGATGTAGAACATAGAACATGCAGATTTATCTCCTGTGACAACCATGGGACGAAGTTACAAATTCACAGCAGGAAGTAAAGTAGAAAACTCACTAATATAAGGAAAGATAACACACTTTTATGTAAGAACTGGATCAAAGTATAAGTTTTAGGGGACTGGGGATATAGCTCAGTTGGTAAGGTGCTTGCCTGGCATGCACAAGGCCCTGGGTTCAATCCTCAGCACCACCACCAAAAAAAAAAAAGGTTTTAGTCAGTTCTTCACCCTGTGACCAAAGACCAGACAGGAACAACTTAGAGATGAAAATGTTTATTTTGGCTCATAGTTTCAGAGGTTCAGTCCATGCTCAACTGGCTCTGTAGCTCTGGGCACAAGGTGAGGCAGAACGTCATGGGGGAGGGGGGACACAGCAGAGAGGAGCAGCTCAGGACATGACAACCAGGAGGGGAAGAAGGAGGAGGGGAGGGGCCGTAAGAAGAACAAATTTTCCTGAATATGCCCCCAATGACCCACCTCCCCCAAGCCTTGCTCCACTTGCCTACAGTTATCACTGGATCAGTCCATTCAAACTAAGATGGACTGAATACAGCTCTTGTAATCTGACTATTTTACCTCTGAAGATTCCTGGGTTAACAGAAACTTTGGGAGGACATCTCACATCCAAATTATAACATGCCACAACTGACCTCCAAAAGCTCATGTCCATATCACAATGAAGAATGCATTTAGTCCATCTTCAAGAGTCACATAGATTTCACAATGTCAGCATCACCTTAAAACCCAAGTTCAAAGTCTCCTCTGAGACCTGTAAAAGCCAAAAGCAAGTTATATATGTCCATTGTCCAGTGGCCGAGTGTCAACATTCCCAGTCTGAAGGGGAGGAATAGGACCACAGAAAGAAGGGCTGGGCCCAAAGATAAGACTGTAAAATCCAGCTGGGCAAACACGTCCTGCAGCCCCATGTCCAGCATCCAGGGCATGCGGCATAGTGATGTCCTGTCCAAAGGGCTTACACAGGCTCTGCTCTCAGGACTTGCTGGCTGTACCTGCATGGCCTCTCTTCCACTGTCCTGCTGAAGTCCACGGTGTGGCTCAGCAGCTGTTCCGTGTTGCTGGCTTCTCTCAATCTCAGGGTCCCAACGGCAACCTCAACGTCATTCTCCATCCTCACACGTTATCTTCTCGGGGGCCACCTGCAGGGTCAACCCTTACACTCTGCCTGGCCTCCAGGTCTTCCTTTGAAATCTCAGTGGAGGCCTCATGACCCCTCACCCCAGCATCCTGCATTCCTGCAGAAGCAGCACCGTGTGTGGTTGATGCCAATGTCTGCCACAACCATAAGCAGTGGCCAAGCCACCTGGGGCCACAGGTATACCATCCTCTGAGTGCCTGGGTGGCTGAGTGCAGTGAAATACCCTCCTTGGAACCCCCAGTCAAGCAGGGTGCCCCGTGGTCTCTTTTCAAAGGGAATTTAAGTTCTGCATCCTTAAGGCGGGGATGTCCTCCACCCGTAAGGCTGATAATCGTGTGGCCTTGCCAATTCCTGAGAGGTCCTCAAGCCAGCTGTCCCATTGTTCATGGGCACAGCGCTTGTCCTCTCTTCATGGCTGTGCTGAGCACCTGCTGTGCAGAGTCCAGACCTTAGCCAGGAACCAAGCTCCTGACCCAGGCACCTGCAGTGCCCCACCACCATCATCCTCCTGTTCCCCATGCAAGTTCATTGTTTTAGATAAAGAGTCATCCCACCTGCTCCCTGAGAGGTTGCCAGGCTGTCCTGTGTGCATCTGGTCATCTGGGACTCCTTCAAGGGCAGATGCAGTGTGGGCAGCCGGGGTGCACTGGGCTGCAGGGCAGGTCCCTTCCCTTCCTCAGCACCCTGCAAGGCTGGGAGGAAGGGCACAGGATGGTGGTGGCGGCAGGAGCTAGGGCACCTCTGGGGACTTCTGCACTGCTCCTCAGCTGCCTCAACTTCCCCAGCCCAACTGCTGAGCATGGAAGCTCTTCATGGGAGCCCTGTGAGATCCTCAGCAGCTCTGTAAGGGTTTTGGAATGGGAAGCATAAGGCTGGGTTGGCAGCTCTAGACCAGAAGCCCTCAGCCTCTCTCACACCTACCACTGCACCCTGCAGGGTCCCTCAGGCCCCTTCTCTTCTATGGCCAAACCCCAGTTTTGGCATCTCCTGTGGGTTCACACACCTAGACCCTAACTGCCCTGAGACCATTATGTTTTCTGAATTCCTGGTAAATTGTTGTGTTTTGTCCTTAACTGGTTTGGCAACTTGCTGAGGAGAGGGATCACTTGAGTTTTTTAAGGAGTATGGCTTAGTGATGGCATGGAAGAGAATCAGCTTCATGTATGTAGGAGAAGGAATCCACTGTCAAGACTTTGGGTGCCCAGACCCTAAATCCCACAAGTTGCTGTGCCACAAACCTGCCAGTAGATGGCGAAGAAACCCCACAAAACCCAAAGCCTAGGGGTCTGACCTCAGAAGCGCTGGCGGAGCAGCAGAGATCCTGTCCCAGGAGGAACCCTAAGGTTTGGGGGCTGTGCCCAGTGCCCAGGGTCATGGCCGCTGGGGCTCTGTGCACAGTGGGCAAGTCTCCCCACAGGCAAGTTCCTGAATATCTTATATATAACTCTGTGATCTCTCTTGACCACAGCCTAACAAGGATGATTGTCCCCTTGATAGCAATATTAGAACTCAGGATGAGGTCCTTGTTCCTTTATGGTTGAAGATTAAACACTTGAGAAATGCCATACAAACATAGAAAACAAGTTTTATTTAAAAGACAGAACAGGATGTAAGAGAATAATTCTATAAAATTAGAATGTGTGTTGACCCCACATGCTTTCTTTGCCAAAAAGCGATTTGCCTGCAGCCCTGCCTGGCCTAAGTGGACAGGATATGTCACGTTCCTCAGCAATCTAACTGTTATCGGCAAGGAAATTTGGGCTGGAAACAACATCAATGAGAGGAGCCCAAGTTACTTTGAAGGGAGAGAGATTTGTAATCCTTTTTACAGACCAGATTCTGGAAGATAAGGATAGTTCCTCCTAACCATAAAGTCTGTAAGAAAGTACAGTTAAGAATTCAATTTGGTCAGCATGGCCCACAGTGACCTAGAGTTGCCCTGGCAGTGGCAACTTGAAAGTCTGATATCACCAGTCAAAAGTCAAGAGGTGGACATGGGCGTGACTCTCTGGAAACTTCTCTGGAATCCCCAATAAAACTGGAGTGCAGGAGAGTCATGTTGTCCCTTTCCTCTCTGAGAGGACCCGCACTCTCCCTTGAGAGTGTCTCCTGTCCCTCTTTCTATCCCTTCAATAAACTCGTTTCTGTTACTCTGAGTGACATATCTGATACTAATCTGACTAGGTAGCAATAATCAGGGTTTGAACAGGGAGTCTTTGAGCTGCTTTGTTTTCTCCGAAGGCCACAGCTGTGTCACAAAGCCCGCTGCATTTTGTAACTGCGGTTGTCACTCACTAGATGATGAATCTGCGGGTAAACATTCTGGTACTCACTGTGCTCTGGGAAGGCTCTATAAACATGCACAGCTTGTGAGTTCTATCCATTCATATCTTGTAGGCAAGTGAGCTGAGAATACAGAAAATCCTGCCCTTGAATCAACGCTGTCACCCATGTCTCTGCACTTCACATCCCCATCCAGCCCACACCTCCCCTTGATGCTTCATGAAGGAAGCAAATTTCTTTTGTTCCTTTTCTCATATAAAAATATAATCAGCACCTGGTTTTAATGTGAAGATCACGAACTCAGAGCCCCATCACAGGGAGCAGGGCTCTGTGGAATGGTAGTATACCTGGCATGTTCTTCAAGCTATGAAGGTTCTACCAAAAGGGGCTGTGCAGGAATCCAGGGTTTCCTCTGCCAAACACGAGAAGCACAACAGAGGGACAAGTGCCCCTGAGCTGTGGTGTGTGGTGTGTGGGAGAAGACACGGTGGCACTAGTTAGGTGGTGACCATTTTGTCCTTGAAGAAGCTGCAGAGGCTCACAAGGAAGCCGTCAAGTAGAATCAGCTCTTTGTAGTGATGCTGAGCTCCCAATCAGAAACCAGCCTGCTGCCTGCCTGCCAGCACAGACAGCTGAATTTGCAAAAAAAAAGAATCGGCTTTATTGCTTCTTGACAAAGAAAGCATGTGGGGGTCGGCCCACATTCTAATTTTATAGTTCTCTTGCATCCTGTTCCCGCTGTCCTCATCTGTCTGTTTCCTAACAGCCTCCACCACGGTGGAGTTTCCTCCAGTGGTAGCTGCCTCTCAGTTCTCCTCCAAGGACAGACTCGCAGTTTAATTACAATGACCCTTCACTGTGTGTGTCCAGTGACATTCAAGACAGTGTGGTTTTGGACTCACTGAACTCATGAAGGACAGGAAGCCAATCTGCAGAATGACCAGCTGTGTTTGACAATGAGCCAAAGATGACTTCTCTGTATCCATTGGCTCACATCTTCTTTATTTCTAAACTGGAAGTTCATTTCCAAATTGCCTGACAAGCTTGAATTTTATGCATATAATTAGGTCAAAAACAGTGCAGAGAAGCAGAGTTTCAGCCACTTAGTGCTTGCTGTGCACATCCCCAGAAACCTCACCGGTGTGCTTCAGCCCTAGGTAGGATGAGCCCAGGTCGTGGATCTCCTGACCACTGCTGCCCTTGGACCTCCCTGACCCACAGTCTCCTGGGTGCCTGTGTGACATCACCAAAATGCATAAGCCTGTCCTTCAGTGTTCCCTCCTCTTCTGAGCAGCAGCATGGTGCCTCCGCCTCTGGACAGATCCCTGCGGTGAGGGGCTAAACCCTGCAAGCCAGCCAGACCATCACCTGAAACAGCCCTTTGAGCTACTGCCCCGTGTCATATCTTTTCCTCTGCCTACAGGGCCTCACTAAGTTTCTTAGGCTGACTTTGAACTTGTGATCCTCTGCCTCAGCCTCCAAGCCGCTGGGAATATAGGCGTGCACAATGGCACCAAGCTGTTTTCTGGCTTTTTAAGGGCAGCAGATTATGATAAAACAACCAAAAGAAATGGATGACTTTTTAAATTTTTATTGTTAATTTTCACAAGAAATAGCAAAACATTCTCAAATTCAAGCATAAAAGGAAAAATAACACTTAAGAATTGACTTATAGTCAAAGAGAATATGGCATATTTCTTTTTCTTTTTCTGGTACTAGAGATTGAACTCAGGGGCACTCAACCACTGAGCCACATCCCCAGCCCTATTTTGTGTTTTATGTAGAGACAGGGTCTCACTGAGTTGCTTAGCGCCTTGTCGTTGCTGAGGCTGGCTTTGAACTCGCGATTGTCTAAGACCATGGCATATTTCTCACTGGTGCTCCTTTTATAGGAAACCAAGCTTCCTTATGAAGTAAGTGGGCAGAAGTGATTTTTTTTTTTTTTTTTTTTGGTATTGGGGATTGAACTCAGGGGTACTCGACCACTGAGCCGCATCCCCAGCCCTATTTTGTGTTCTATGTAGAGACAGGGTGTCACTGAGTTGCTTAGTGCCTCGCTGTTGCTGAGGCTGGCTTTGAACTCGCGATTCTCCTGTCTCAGCCTCCCTAAGTGCTGGGATTACAGGCTTGAGCCACCGCGCCCAGCTCAGAAGTGATTTTTGACACCCATCAGAACCATCACCAAGCCAGCACCACAGTGCTCTGGAACAGTCTGTGTGTTTTCTGTTCATGTCTATCTGTATTTTTTTCTTCCAGCTTTGGATGGATGTGAGCCCTCTCACTGGCATGAAGTTAGGCATCTGCCTCTTTGAAGAGTAGGAACAGTTTAAGTTGGTTAAGAAGAAAAGAAGAAATGCACAAAACTTGTATCGAAAGAAAAGCATGAGATATTTATTCTAATCCTACCTCCTCACCACACTGTTATCAAAAGTCAAAATCATGCTCCAGAATTCAGTGTTTAAAGGTAAATATAAATTTCAAATTTCTCTTTCAAGCTTGTTAAAGCATTTTGACAAATTTCCCAGATCTTCAGACCAGTATTTCTTATGAAATCACACTTAGAACTCCGTTTGCTTATTAGTTTTTTCCTTTTTCTTTAACAACTACTATGGCTTTGGGCTTAATTATCTAGGTTTACATGGTGCTACATACTATTTTTTTTCCCATTGCATTAGGAATAATTTTTCAAGACAGTGACAATTCTTGTGAAGTGGTGTGACATGGCCCCGTTTTATAGCAGGGGATGATTTCAATATCAGTGCATCAAGAAGCAGTGATGAATGGTGAGACTGCCTCTTACACATGGGGTCTCCTCGAACCTGGACTCTGGGCCGTGGATCCTACACACAGGCTGGAGACATATGTTTTCACGCAGCGGACAAGGAGCAGAATCCCAGAGGACCTGGTTCTCTAGAAAGACTGTGTGGCCAGAGTTTTTCTAAACACCACTCAGAGGAAAAAAAACTCTTCCTTTTTAATTCTGTGTGATTACCATGGAATTTTTTTCCCCTAAGAAACCCCTGAGGTTAGTATGCTATGCTCAGAAGTTAGGATGGAATTTATATCAAATTTTAATAACTCTCGGCAGGGATCCTGCATTCACTGCTTGAGGCATCAGATTAGTTGTTTGCTTCTGCTTAACTGCTACCTGCTTTGTAATGGCAAGAGACACATCTGTTTCTCCCCATAAAGCTTTTTGACACTGTGCTGTCACTGAGCTCAGGCCCCAGGAAAGGCATATCCTAAAAAGGTCTCCCCACCTTTTCAAACACCTCACCTGGTGGTCACTCCCAGACAGCTCTCCAACTGCCTCAAGTCCACCTTCCCATCCCAAGACCTCTGCCCACCATGCTTTGTGAGGTGGGAACTGTGTCCTTCTCCATGATAGCTGGGGCAAAGCAGTCAGGACGGACGCTCAGCTCTTGAGTTAACCGTAGACACCCACATCTACCTGGGGGAGACTCTGTTCTTTTGACGTGGTGGTTCAGTGTTGCATTTCTGGAATTTAAATTTTCAGCTGCAGATCCTCTTCCATTCCTGGAAGCAGATTTGACTTACTCTTTACTTGTTTCCTTCCAAAGGACAGTTGATGTCACTGCACACAGAGGAGGAGGGCCTGTCCTCCTGCTGTCTCTTTCCCCTTCACCCAGCAGTTGTCTCACCCACTACACCCACCAGGGCATTTGCATGCTGCTCCCTGAGGAGGACCTTCCTGCAACCTGTCCTTGACTCACCAGGACTCCTCAGCTCACCTTCTCAGAATGAGGCTCCTGCTCAGCTCCTGGGGCTGCTGATGCTCTCGATCCCTGGTGAGGACAGAGGGGATGAGGAAGGAGAATGAGGTGGGGGTCACATTGCTTGTTGAATTTATCCTGACCATGTGGTAAAAGCATACAATCTATGTCCCAAGGAAGAGAATTTTGATATTTCACTCTGCGAGAATGAAAAACCACCTAATAGCAACCAGCACTCTAATGAAGGTCTTGAATAAGAAGGCAGCTTCTTAGGCCTTGTAAATATAGTGGCAATAACTTTTTTTTTCTAAAAGAATTCTTTTTATTATATGTGTTAGAACAATTAACTTCAAATAAATAACCAGAGAAAAATTATAAAAATCTCTCATGTGAGTTATACATGACCTTGCACTGTTCTCATGATTTCAGGATCCAGTGGGGATACTGTGATGACCAGGCTCCCTTTCCCTGCCTGTCACTTCTAGAGAGCCAGACTCCATCTCCTGCAGTTCCAGTCAGAGCCTCCCACACCTATTTGCATTGGTACCTGCAGAGGCCAGGCCAGACTCCAAAGCTCTGATTTATAAGATTTCCAACAGGGCCTCTGGGATCCCAGAGGCAGATTCAGTGGCAGTAGGTCAGGGACAGATTTCACACTGAAAATCAGCAGGGTGGAGGTAGAGGATTTGGAAGTTTATTACTGCCAGCAACATGTACAGCTTCCTCCCACAATGGTGAAGCCTCCAACAAAAACCTCCCTGCTTGGGGTGACCCAGGTGTCAATAGTGTTGGTCGTCTGGGGAGCAGTGGAGCAGATAATGTCACCTGTGTCGGGGAGAGGTGTGGCAGTACCTGGGGGAAAAGCTTGCTCCTTTCTGCTCCCCTGCTCCTTGGCCTACAGCTCAGGCACCACAGGCTCCACCTCCTGTTCTGCAGCAGCGCAGCGCAGCAGGAGCAGCGGGGGAGGGAGGGGCTCCGAGTGCCAGTGTTCAGCGGTTACGGTGGCAGGCGGAGCTGAGTGACAGCTCAGCCCAGCCCTCCCTGCCTGGCTCAGAGTTGTTGAGGAAATACCTTCAGTGTAACAGGCAGGCTGTTTGCGCAGATCAGTGGAAAAGAAGTAGAGTTTGTGCTGGAAATGACTAGCTTACTGTTTATTGTTCATGAGATCATATGTGGTAATATTTAGACATTTTTTCCCCATTTACTCAATTTCTAGCACCCACATTGCTACCTCTGCTTTTCGTTACGTTGTTCAGGAAATCCTTCCGCACATCTACCCTTGGGAGGAGCCCAGTGTAATGTTTGCCATTTGAACCCTAAATTGAGTTTTAAAATTTCATAGCAGATTCAAGATTCTAATGCCAAAATATTTGATTTGCCTCAATTATTTCTTGCTGATTGAGATGCAAGTCCTTGCAATTCTAAAAGTGGGCCTTGAAAATAAACTACAGAAACGGAAGATGGAGAACATCAATTTCACCCCACTTAGTATAGGAAAGATGCAGAACTTGATGAGATGCAGACAGGAAGGCTGGAGTATGAAGTGAGTGTGTTCCAGGTCTTATCTTGCATGCATGTCCAGCTGTCCTTACATCAGCCAGGCGGAGTCAAAACCAGCATCATTAGTTTCCATACAGGGGCAGTGGAAGCTCTGGACCTCTAGCTGTGTGTGGAAATGCTACTCTTACATAGAGGATATTGGTTTCTGGAAAACAAGGTGTGGCCCCATCAATATTTAGTTTACTGACTTAACACTTTGTATATTGGTTTCTTTTCTCTCAGGTCTGTGGTTTTCTGCTTAATAGATCTTGATCCAAAATGTTGATGCAGCAAGATCTTCATTATTTGGAAAAACTGATTAACATCCTTGAGACATTTTTATGATCCGGGGTAATTTATCAACCAAGAGTTTATAGACTGAGAGCATCAATTCTGAAATCACAAAAAGGGAAAATAGATTGCTTCCACACACTTAAGAGAGTGGAAAGAAATGGTAGAATGTTGGTGAGCTTCTGGAATGTGCTATGCACCCCCATTTCCACAGGTGAAAGCTTGTCCAATACTTGATAGACATGAGCATGGAGCTTCAGGTGGCAAGTATACCTTTATCATTTAAAGCCATATTAATCACAAGCGGTTGTTGCTATGATTCAAAACCATATACAAACATGATGAGATCTAAAATCATAAGCAGAAGGGGAAGTGGGTCAAATCGACCCTAGTGGAGGACGAGTTAAAGAATGGTTACTAACCTCTAGACCATCATTCTCTGACAGGGTACATTGCCCAGGAAACACGGGAACCACCAAGAGAACATTGCATAAGAATTGCCATTTTGTGTTGCCAAACATGCTCTGCTAACCATTGGGTGAAGGGCACAGAGTCAGGTGTTCCCGTGGGAGAAGTATCTCTTACGTGACTTGGAATCTCAGAGTAAAATGGAGTCTGCTTGGTTATTGCCCTAACAAGATGTGAATGTCTTGCCTTCCAGGGAGGGGAATTGATTGTTTCCACCTTTGATCACTAAGAACAAGCTAAAAGGTACAAAGAATACTGCTCTGTTGAGAACCTGAAAGGAAAGAGCTGACTTTGCATCTTGAATTCCTGGGCTATTTTGGAAATTGCATGAATTTAGACTACAACTAGAGTTACATACACACACACAAAAAGGGCTCAGCCCAACAAATAAACAACTCTAAACGTAGAAACATGCTTCATAAAGCTTTTACATGGCCTTGCCCTTCTCTCTCATCATTGCAGGATCTAGTGGGGATGCCGTGCTGACCCAGACTCCTCTCTCCCTGCCTCTCACCCCTGGACGGCCAGACTCCATCTCCTACATGTCCAGTCACAACCACTTAGGTAGTGATATGAACACATTTTTGAGTTGGTACCTGCAGAGAAAAGGCCAGTCTCCAAGGCTTCTGATCTGTAAGGTTTTCAACAGGGCCCTGGGGTCCCAGACAGGTTTAGTGGCAGTGGGTCAGGAACACATTTCACACTGAAAATCTGCAGGGTGGAGGCTGAGGACACTGGGGATTATTACTGCTTTCAAGCCACACATGCTGCTCCCACAGTGGCACAGCCCTGACAAACCTCCCTCATGGGGTGGCCCAGCTGCCACGTGTGCTGCATGGGAAGTCACACAGCACATTCTGGGTTGACCCAAGAGGCAGACTTTGGGACTTAAAGAGATCAACAGGGCTGAGAGCTCTGGACTGCTCCGCCCCTCACCACCATGGCCCAGCTAGCAGCATCACCAGCTGATGGAGAGTCCAAGGCCCTCTGGAATACCAGACAGACAGACAGCACTGACCTGAAGGCCTCATGGTCCTCCCGCCTCTTGTGCACCTGTGAGTGAAACAGTCAGCACAACAGCAGGAAGTCCTGCATGACCACAGAGGTTGAATGTGTGTTAGGAGCAGCAGGTTGCTACATTGTTACAGGCACTATTTTGTCACATTCAGAAATTGATATTCCCTACTTTCCCCCTTCCTGCTCTGCACCAATCACTCCAACCCCTCCATTCACATGCTCATGATGGCCTTCTACAGAAGCCACCCATCTTAAGTCTGGCTAAGGATAATTAGTAACAATCTTGCATTATGGAAAGCCCTATGGAGATTCCTCAGAAAACTTGGAATGGAACCACCATTGGACCCAGGATCCCACTCCTCCATTTATAACCAGAGGATGTAAAATCAGCATACAGTGATGCAGCCACATCAACATTTATAGCAGCTCAGCTCACAAGATCTAAACTGTGGAACCAGCCTAGGGGCCCTGCAACACATGAATGGATAAAGAAACTGTGGTATCTATACACAATGGAATATGATTTAAACTTAAAAGGGAATGAAATGAGGGCATTTTCCTGTTTATGGATGGTGAAATAAGCCACTCCTTATAAAACAAAGGCTGAATGTTTTCTCTGTGGAGAAAAGTGGAGGGGGACGGGGAGGGAAGAATAGTTACTTTGAATT
>PVHX01025247.1:7246-22772 GCA_004024805.1 Geosciurus inauris | reverse complement strand
AAAATAGGAAGAGAAAGGGGCTGGGATCCTACTATCCTCTTTATGGATATGCCCCCCGTGACCTAAAAACCTAAACTAAGCCCTACCTGAATTGTGTCCACCATCTCTCAATAGTGCCAAGCTGGAGACCAAGCCTTTAACACGTGGACTTTTGAAGGACATGCATCCAAACTCTAACAGGTGGTAATAATTTAAGGAGTTTCTATTTAATGGATATTTTCTAATGAAAGAGGCATGAATTGGTCCAAGTTGTTTTGTTTTGTTTTGTTTTTCTTAATATAGAACAGAACAAGATTATTTATTACTATTATTTGCTATGTGGTGGTAGTGGTGATTTTTATTTTATGGGTTTTTTTTTTCTTGTGGTACTGGAGATTAAACATAGGTCCTCTTGCATGCTAGGCAAGTGCTCTACTACTGAGCTGTATCCCCAGCAAGACCAGAATTTTGAGGAAAGAAGAATTTTGAAATAGTTATCAAATGAATGAGTGAAAGAATTCCCAATTTGAGAAGTCATATATTTATGGTGGTACCATTCTATGTAATTTCTCTTTAGCACCACTCAGCACCCTGGGTATAAACATGGAGAAGATGAACAGCTGGATTAATTCCATTCTGCTTTCTATTCTTATGTATATGTTCAGCTCTGTCCTTAAATTGTAAGGCTGGGATTACCTTTATATTCCTTGTGTCACATACATTTTTAAATACTGTGGAAAAAGCTAGCAACCAGAGAGACAAGTCTTGGTTTCATATCCCATCTCTGCTGCTTAATAGCTGTGGATTCTTGGGGTAATGATTTCATCTCTTTAGAAACTGTTCCACATCTGTAGAAGATGAAATATGTAATTAAGCTCCTGGCATATAATGGTAAGTCAACAAATGGATTCCCTTTCCTCTTTTCCTTCCATTTCAAAGATCAGTTTAAAAGTTATCAACTAACTAACTCAAAATTAAGAAAGCCTGGCATGGTGACACATGCATATAATCCCAGCGATTTGGGAGGCTGAGGCAGAAGGATTACAAGTTCAAGGCCAATCTCAGCAATTTGGCAGAGCCTAAACTTAGCAAAATAAAAAATACAAAGGGCTGAGGATGTGGCTTAGTGGTAAAGCATCCCTGAGTTCAATCCCCAGTACCAAAAAAAAAGAAAGAAAAATATTATTTTCTACCTCATACCTAATGCCTGTTAATATTTCTATTAATGTGCATATCAGTATACAACACAATTATGCATCTGTTTTGCCCAACAGAGTGCCAAATTTCTCTTTGTATCTTAGCCTTTAGTACAATATTTAGCATCCAAGTACTCATTTGAATGTTTGTTAAACAAATGATAGTCCTTTCCAATCATCAGTAATAATTGCGAACTGTCAAATTGAAAGCTTTAAAAACTGACATTTAATATATCCTCATACCCTCCCCTTAAAAAAATATTTCACTCTGATAACTAATACCATTTTTGCTGGACAAAGCACAGAGCTCTCCTAAACCCAAGAACAATTTCAAAGAACTGTCTGAAAGTAGCCAATAGGAAGTCATGTCTGGAATGTTGTCTGGAATAGAACTGTTCCTGAACCTCAGGACATGATAGTCATAGCTACAGCAATCTCTAGCTTATTAAGCCTCCAAGGAATAATATATATTTGTGGAATAGAAGAAATTTGTCTCAGGCTGAGGGTGTAGCTCAGTGGTAGAGAGCTTGCCTTCATTGTATGAGGCCCTGAGTTCAATCTTACGACCACAAAGGAAAAAAAAAAAAGACATCTGTTTCTAAAACCTCAGATATCTGCTGTCCCCTTATTCTATGTTTCTGCCAATAACATCTCTCAGGACTCATAGTCATTTCAGTTAGTATTTAACCAGAATTAGTCAACCACTCCTTACTAAGTTCCTAGAATGTACAAGACCCCATGCTTGCCTGAATGTTGGACTGACTCCCATTATCCTAGATAACTTGCTTCTAAGGCAATGTATGTCACTTAACAAAAGAAAACAAACCCTGCAGCCAGCCAGGTTGCTTAAAAGTGAAGTCACAGTATAATTATCATTCTTTTATGGTATGTTTATGTTCCCGGATACTAACTCACATGTTCTTTGTGATTTCTCGGAAGATTTCAGGGACATTTCAGCATCTCAAGTGCCCCTTAGGCAATCTACTTTATAAAGAGTTCCAACAAATTGCATATTTCTATATGTGTGTCACTCTTTTTGGTTCATACTTAACTGTTTTGAAATTTTCTTAAGACTACCTTTTTACGTGTTTTTCTTATTCACCTATATAGTTAAGTTTTATAGTCAGCATGATTTGAAAGAAAAAAAAAAACCGTAGAGAGGATAAGTTAATTTTTTCCTTAAAATAAAATTATTTTTCATATTCATATATTTCTTATCAATAGTGGTGCTCTTTAAGTTAAATCTTTTTTTTTTTTTTTTTTTTTTTTTAGTTGGGGGTTGTAACTCAGTGGTAGAGCACATTCCTAGCATGTGTGAGGCTCTAGGTTTAATCCCAAGTACCAAAAATAATTTAAATAAAAATATTTTTTCAATTTGCTGGATATAAGTTCATATTTTATTTTTATTTATTTGTGGTACTGCAGATTGAACCCAGGTTCACTCCACCACTGACTTACATTCTCCACCCCTTTTTATTTTTTATTTTGAGACAGAGTCTTGCTAAATTAACCAAGGCTGTTCTTGAACTAGTGGTCCTCCTACCTCAGGCTCCCGAGTTGCTGGGATTACTGGCATATGTCAAGACACCCAGTATAAATTAATATTTTAAAGAAAGGCAGTTGTGAAAACCTAAAGCACACATACATAGGGTAAGTCATATTTTCTCTATGAAGTTTTAAAATGCTTATTTTTTCCATATAAGAATATGTGAATTCAAGTCTGAGAAAATTCAGGGAATAAAAATTTGTCTAATTTTTTATACAAATTTGTATAATTTTTTAAATTTGTATAATTTTTTTCTACCAAATATTTTAAAATGCTTTCAAATCAATTGTGTTACACCACCCTACTCAGGGAACACACATTGCTTTTACCCAAGTGTACCTGGGAATAAGGAATCAGAGGAAGAAAAGGGTTTATATTATCCCTCCATACTAAGCAAAGTGGCTTTTTGCTTGTACTTTCTAATATTTAAAGGAGGATTAAGTTTTTCCCAAAAAAATAGATATTTTATAGTAAATTGTAAATAAAAGGATGCTTCATATTTCTATCTTCATCGTTCTGTTTGTATTCATTTATTTCACTTAATCTTCACAAGAACCTTATGATGGCCAGATGCTTTAGTCCACTTTTTTAATCCCAGCTACTTAAACTGAGGCAGGAGGATTGAAAGTTGAAGGCCAACCTGGGCAATGTATTTTTTTGTTTATTTGTTTAAAGAGCACAGCTAATGAATTTTAAATGGACAAGAAATTAGTATCTTTTGCAGTATCTTAAGATAAATTGTCTTTGAATGGGAGCTTCCTTTCCAGTTACTTTGAGGTCTTATAAGACATATCTAAAAAACTTAACTACTGTGGAGCGTCGGGTACAATGGTGCACACCTGTTATCCCAACAACTCAGGAGGCTGACATAGGAGGATTGCAAGTTTGAGGCCAGCCTACACAACTTAGCAAGACCCTAGGCAACTTAATGAGACCCTCCCCCACCCCCCAAAAAAAGAACTGGAGATGTGGCTCAGTGGTTAAACACCTCTGGATTCAATCCTCAGTACCAAAAAGAAAAAAGAAAATTTACTACTGTGAAAAATGAAGACTGTTTAAATCAAATGTGGGGTTTTTTTTCATTAATTGCTATAATACTTGTCCTGCTGGTGGCTGAAGTAGTTTCATATTTTCTTAGACATCATTAAGCATAGCAGCTCTTGCTATATGAATTCTGCTATTTTGCTAGCACTGATAGGACTCTTGGGTCCACTACTTCATTAGAACTATTAACTCCATTCATATTAATTTTTGTTACAAATCTTACAAAGGGGGTGCTTCTAGGCATTTAGTTCCACATTTTATTTTAAGACTGTAATATTTGGTTTTCATAAATTGTCCAAGCCCGTGCTGGCCGTCATCTTGCATTGCTCTCACCCAAAAGCTGGCCCCTTTTTCCCAGCCTGGGAAATAAGAGTCCTGTGGTGGTCTTGTATCCATTTCACAGAAGTAGCAGCTCATTTTCAGTTGTCCATTATGTAATAGGTTAACTCTCCTCAGATTTTAATTGCACAGAAGACACTTAAATTTCCTTCAGATTGTATTCTGTAGATCATGGAATTTATACAGATTTGTGCAGAACTCAGTAGAACTAGGTCAAAATTGTTTTGGTTTCTATAAGTATTTTGGCTGCTTTAATTTTTTCATCATTTTTTAAAACTACAAATATCTTTGCTGTATCTTGCAAGTAAAGATCTGTCTTACATGAAGCAATATAATATCTCATAAAAATATTTTATGTCTGCATATATACCCTTTGAATTATTTATATCATATTTTCACATCGATTATGTGTCATAGAGACCTGTCATTTATGATTGTTGTTGTTTTTTAATATTTTTTTAATTGTTGATGGATCTTTATTTTATTCATTTATTATTTATATGTGGTGCTGAGGATTGAACCCAGTGCCTTATGCACACTGGGAAAACACTCTACCACTGAGCTACAGCCACAGCCCCTATGGTTCTTGTTTTTTAAGAATGAAATGTGAGCTGGGCGCAGTGGCTCATGCTTGTAATCCCAGCACTTTGGGAGGCTGAGACAGGAGAATCGCGAGTTCAAAGCTAGCCTCAGCAGCGGCGAGGCGCTAAGCAACCCAGTGAGACCCTGTCTCTGCATAAAACACAAAAAAAATAGGGCTGGGGATGTGGCTCAGTGGTTGAGTGCCCCTGAGTTCAATCCCTGGTACCAAAAAAAAAAAACCAGAAATGTGTATTTTTTCCACTTCATTTTAGAAGTTTGCAGTAAATACTCTTTTAAATAGAAGTATACTTCTTTGGAGCCTGGCACAGTGGTGCACACCTGTAATCCCAGCAGCTTGGGAGGCTGAGGCAGGAGGATCACAAGTTTGAGGGCAGCTTCAGCAACTTAGCAAGGCCTTAAATAATTTAGTGAGGCCCTGTCTTAAAATAAAAAATTTGAAAAAAGGACTGGGGATGTAGATCAGTGGGAAAGCACACTTGGGTTTAATCCCCAATACCAAAAAAAAAAAAAGGTATACTTCTCTGTGTTTTATCAGTAAGGAACAAGTAAACAACCTCTTGCTAACCCTTGTTTTATGACTCTTAGAATAGTAGCAGCTTATAACTAACCAAACAATACTAGGGCATAAGGACACACAAACACATGCACATGCACACAGACCTTCAAACTATGAGATAAGTGTCTAGAAATGTGTAGTAGTCAGGAAGAAAACACTAGCAACCTGAGATGATTATGGTCATAATTTTGATATAAACTTTTTATATAAATTTTGATATAAACTTACCAGTCATTGATCCTGTGTCAGGAAGTTAAGACTAAGAGGAAAATGCTAGGAATACAACGTGGAGACAGCATAGGCCAGCCACACTCTGCAGACTAGCACTCAAAGTGGAGGGTAGGGATTAGAGACTGAAGTTGATGCTAAGAATAAACAAAATGTGCATCAAAACCTATCAGATTATATTAAAACTATGTTAGAATGAATACTATTATAGATGAATACTGTTATAGAAGGAAAAGTAGTACACTTGGTCAAAAAGCCAGGCATTATGGGGACATGAGTGCCAGAAGGCAAAGATGGGCATATAGTCAGAAATCCAAGGTATTTGGTAATGAGAGGAGGTCAAGGGTCTAGGCAAAAGAGCAGAACAGAATCCAGTTCCCACACTTCTGGTCTAAGTCAACAGTGGCTGTAGACTTCAGCTTAGGAGTCTACTTCAGTTTATTAACACTGGCTTCCTCTACCTGCATCACTATTGAGGTTGACCCTAAAATCATATCCAGACTCAGGAAAGAATGTTTCACGTGGTTAATTATGTCCCCGAGGCTATGACAGCACAGTTGTCTCTGTTTGCTATCACTCTTGTAAACACCGGAGCTCTCACTAAGCTTTCAGTGAGAAGGGCATAGCTCCCAAATTGTTTGTCATCTCATCTCAGATGCAATAGAATACAGAGTAGGTAGACCTTGTCCTGCTCTGCCTTAGCCAGGACTTCTTTCTTTATTCTGTTCTGGACCCAAAACTTTCAATACTAGGAAACAATCTGAGGAGAACAATCAGGATGATGAAAGAATTCTTTTCAGTCATAAGAGAGATGAATGAACTGGAGATGTTTAGAGAAGATAAGGCTTAAAGAAAGATAAGAAGTTCAAAAGAAGCAATAAGAGCACTTGTTACACGTTTCCAAAGACTGAGATTAAAACTGAAGAAGATACCTTCCATTTTCTTTTGTTTCATTTTGTTGTCAGTTTGGGTCTCGATTGGTTTTGTAATTTGGTGAGGAAAAGCTACATTGATGGCTAATTTGGCTTATTTTTCAAACCTGAGGTCTGTGTCTATATAGTCTGAAGAGAGATTTTTGTTTTTTTTTAATTGACACATAATATACATATTTATGGAGTATGGTATGATAATTCAATACATGTATACAGTGTGCACAGAGAGGATTTTTAAGTTATGTATAGAAGTTAGATTAAATGACTTGAAGATCCCTTCCAGACCTTAATTATCCTTCCAGACCTTAATTATGTGTGGCAAAGGCCTTGATAGAAGGCAATAGCATTGTTGTATAAATGATAGCTTCAAACCCAGAAAGACCTGCATTTGAATGCCAGTTTCAATTCTTAGTAAACTAAATGAACTTGGCTAAATTTTTTGAGCCTTCTAAGCCTGTTTCCTCATCTACAAAATTGAAATAATATCCATCTCTTGGTCTTTGAGTGAGAATTATTTCATAAAATACTTAGCACAAAGCCTGGCACATTGTAAATACTCAGTGTTAATTCCTGTCTCCTATCTTCCTCCCTCCAAACCTAAATCTTTATACACTTCCCCTGAAGCAAAGAGAACAGTGGTAGGTGAGATTAGCCCATAAATGAGATGAAGCATTTAGATGAGGAGCTGTGGAAAACAGCAGTTTGCAGTTGCACGTATTGATACCATTCTGTGAGTTTTGCCTTACAAAATGTTATTTGCATTGATAACTAAAAAAAAAAAAATGTGAAGTACTTAGACTATGGGATGGATGGCTTGGAATAAAATACACATTTTACCATTGAGCACAGCTATATTCCCGGCTACTCGAGGGGCTGAAGCAGTAGGATCCCAAGTTCAAGGCCAACCTGGACACTTTAGTGAGACCCTGCCTCAAAATGGGCAGGAAATGTGGCTTAGCAGTAGAGTGCCCTGGGGTCCAATCCCAGTACTAGAAAAATAAAAATAAAAAATAAATAAATGGATAAGCTTTTTTTGCTTTTTTTTTTTTTTTTTTCTGTACTGGGGATTGAACCCAATGTCTCACCCATGCTAGGCAACAGCTCTACCACTGAGTTATACTCCCAACCCTTACCTACTTTTAGAATTGAGGGGATTTTTTTTTTCTGTTGTTGTTTTGGTTTTGGTACTGGGGACTGAACCCACAGGCACTTTACAATAGAGCTACATCCTCAGTCCTTTTTTATTTTAAGATAGCTAATTTACTGAGGGCCTTGCTAAATTGCCAAGGCTGGACTCTAACTTGGGATCCTCCTGTCTCAGCCTCTCCAGTTGCTAAGATTACAGGCATACACCACCATGCCTGGCTGCTTTTTTGTTTGTTTCTTCTTATTCTTTTTTTAATGGTTATCTGTTCAGAATCCCTCCTGAGCCTTGCTCAGTGGTATATGCCTATAATCCCAGCAACTCAGGAGGATGAGGCAGGAGATTCACAAGTTTAAAGCCAGCTTCTGCAATTTAGCAAAACCCTCAGCAATGTAGCAAGACCCTGTCTCAAAATTAAAAGGGCTGGGGATGTAGCTCACAGGTAGAGCGCTCCTGGGTTCAATCCCTAGTACCCATCCACCCCCCAAAAAAACTTACTGAGATTATTTACAAGTATAATGCTCTGAGGTCTGGAATATGCTTCTAAGTATTTCAGGGGAGCAGGACACACAAGAATACACCTTTAATCCTAGCAATTTCCAGAGGCTAAGGTAGGAAGATCCCAAGTTCAAGGAGGATGGAAAGTTCAAGACCAACATCAGCAATTTAGCAAGGCCCTATCTCAAAATAAAAAGGTCTGGGATATAGCTAAGGGGTAAAGTGTCCCTGAGTTCAATCCCCAGTATAAAAAAAAAAGAAAATAAATTGGAGGATACCACTGGCTATTTTAAATGGATGAACTATCTGCTATGTGAATTCTATCTCAATAAAGCTTTTTTTTGTGTGTGTGTGTGTGTGTGTGTGTGTGTGTGTGTGTGCGCGCGCGCCAGGGATTGAACCCAGGGGCACTTTACCAGTGAGCTACATCCCCAGCCCTTTTTATTTTTTATTTTGAGACAAGGTCTCACTAAGTTGCTGAGGGCTTCACTAAATTATTGAGGCTGACCTGGTACTTGTAATTATCCTGCTTCAACCTCCTGAATTGCTAGGATTTTAGGCATACACCACTATGCCCAGCACAATAAAGATTTTTTGAAAATTGTATTGATAAAATGATAAATGTTGAAGTTAATGGTTTTTAGAAACATTCAATATGCTATGCTGTCCACATTTGGTGTCTGAAATTTTCCATAATAAACCAGATGTGGCACACACCTGTAATCCCAATCTCAGAAGGCTGAAATAGGAGGATCACAAACAATTTAGCAAGGTCCTGACTCAAAATAAAAGTAAAAAATTTTTTAAAAAATACTGGAGATGTGGTTCAGTGGTAGGACACCCTGGGTTTAATTCCCAATACTAAAAAAAAAAAAAGAGAGAGAGAGAGAGAAAAAAAACAAAGAAAATTTCCATAATGAAATGCTTTTTTTTAAGGTAACCTTTTAGATGAAGTTTATCCAAAATATGTGTGCACTTGGCTTAAAACAAGATTGGTTTTTACCTTAAATTACTGTAAGCAAGAGATATTTCGAATTTTCTGACTTGTTTGTCATGATGCGTTGTTATTCCTACATAAAAGCACTTCCATTTAGCCTCCAGTGGAGCACATAGTTCGCATTATACTTGTCAGAGCTATTTTCATCAAGAAATGCTATCTATGTGTCCCCTTGCCAACATCTTTGCAGAGTTTACAACTTTGAGCAATTTATTGGCATCAACTATGCAATAGTGTTAAGCAGCTGCTCTGCAGTTGAGCTCTTTTAATATGCCACCACTCTCTTCAAATGGTTAATATTAAATGACCAAGATATGTGCTTTGGAATTCAAGAAAGCTGTTTCTCTCTCATAGAGATTGTACAGTAACCGTCATCATCATCATCATCGTCATCACCATCAGGAAATTTCATAAGAATGTCCTTTCCTTTAATTCTTCCATTTTGAAAATGAATTATTTCTGCAATATCAATTCTGTACTTTTGTTTTAATTTGATCCTGGGTTTCCATTGTACAAACACAGTTCTTTATTTGCTAATTTTAATGCATGGTTCATTCATTCTTGTAGATATAATCATTTTCTTGTGTATGTGATATACTAGAATTACAGCACATACTATTAATTTTTTTTTTGTACTTGGGATTGAACCTAAAACCTTGCACATACAAGGCAAGTGCTGAACCACTGAACTACATCTCCAGCCCTATTATCTTTTAAAATTAGTATAGGTTGATAGAGTATTTGCCTAGCATGTGCAAGGAATTGGGTTCAGTCCTCAGCACTACAAAAAGAAAAATTAGTATAAAGGCATATCTGAGTTAACTAATGATTATTATAAATCAGGTTGTGTTATACAATAATATCTAAAGCTCTCAAACAAATGGTAAAGGAAAAGAGGATTAGGGCAAGTCACTTTTGCAATATTTGAATTTTTACACTGAACAAGTAGTGCTTTTATAATTTTAAAATATAGGAGTTCTTAAAAATAATTTTGGAAATGACTTTCTAAATTGATGAAGCATCTGTCAGAAATAGGCTAGAATGGGCCAGAATTAAGGGACTCCAGATAGGGGTGTTTTATCTAATGTGAATTAGAACCCTCCACACTTGTCATTTGGGGGAGAGAATCTGCTTTCTGCCTGAAATTCCTAGAGGGAAGCCCACTAGACAGATTGTCTTGTCCACTATATTCAGAGGGACTGTACTCAACTGTGTCACCCAGATGAATGGTCTGTGGCAGCAGAAAGAAAACATGTTATCTGGTTCTTCATCCATAAATCAGAACACAACCAAAAACTAGAAGAAAATTAATAACACAAAAGAAAAAGAAAAAACACACACACACACAGAAACTGACCCCCTTCGCCACAAGGAGAAAATGGAACAGAAAAGATCTTACAAGGTATTGTAATTTCTTCAAAAAGATTTGAGAAAGTAAGAATCAGCGAACAACATTTATAATATTTTCCAAAACTCACTAAAATCAAAGACACAAAGTTATAAGTAAAAAAGCCATTAGAGCCAAACTTGGTGGTACATACCTACAACCTCAGCAACTGAGGAGGCTGAGGCAAAAAGATCACAAGTTCAAAGTCAGCCTCAGTATCTTAGGGAGGCCTTAAGCAAATTAGCAAGACCCTGTCTTTAAATAAAAATAAATAAATTAAAGGGCTGGGGATGTAGCTCAGTGGTAAAGTTTCCTTGGGTTCAAACCCAGTACCAAAAAAAAAAAAAATGCCATTAGAAAAATATAATAAAAGTCAAGGAATCCACACCAATTCAGTCACATGCACCTGAAGTCCTAGTGACTTGGGAGGCTGAGACGGGAGGATCTCTACTTTGAGGCCAACCTCTGCAAATTAGCAAGGCCTTCAGCAAGAGCCTGTCTCAAAAAATTTTTCACAAAGGAGGGTGGCGTGGGGTGGGGTGACTGGTGATAGAGCACAGTGGTAAAGCACCTCTAGGTTCAATCCTCATTACAAAAAAAAAGAAGAAAATAGTAATCAAGGAACCCTCCTAAATTTGGAAAAAGGTAAAAATATGGAAATAAACGTGAAAAAAGTAAATAAAATAGAAGATTGCAGAGCAAAAGAAAGTACAAGGAAATAAGATTCAGATGCATCATAGTTCTCAGAAATTTATTTTAGCAGACAAAGAGGTAATACTGTCAAACACAATATTTTTCCATAATACTTTCAGAAATTAATAAAGTGTATGCTATTAAATACCGAAGTGAGAGAGAAAGGTTGTAAGAAATAATAGAACTTGCCAAGATGTACAATAAAAAATTTTTCAGAATAATGACTGCACATTAATCTTAAAAACAGTCAGTAGAAAATTGATTAAGTGAAACAGTATGATTAAGAAGCTAGGCAGCGGGGCTGGAATTGTAGTTCAGCAGTAGAGCGCTTGCCTCGCATGTGTGAGGCCCTGGGTTCGATCCTCGGCACCACATACAAAGCAATGAAATAAAGACATTGTGTCCATCTATAACTAAAAATATATATATTTTTTTTAATAAAAAAAAAAGAAGAAGCAGCTAGGCAGGTACAAAGGGGGAAAAAAAGAGCAGCTAAATAATCTTAGGTAATAAGAAAAAATCGATTGTTTTCATCGATGAAAAAAGAAAAAGGCAGAAACTCCAAGCAGAAGAAAATGTCTGTAACAAAGTCAAGGTGTAAATGGGAACCTAAATAAATGCATGATTTTAAGCAATTGATGAGTATAAGAAAAAGAATCCAATTGAACTTGACATTCTTCTTTGAACGTCATAGGTTCCTTTTCTGCATCTAGTCACATACTGCTCTGCAGGAAACAGTATTTACAAATCATTAGACACTTATACAAATAAATTTACAGACTAATCAGCAAACAATAGTTATAGAAGGGAAAAAGCAGAATGAAAGGGAAATGAAAAGGTAGGGAAATGAGGCAAGGAGCAGTGGCTCACTCCTGAAATCCTAGCAGCTTGGTAGCCTGAGTCAGGAGAATCGCAGTTCAAAGCCAGCCTCAGCAATTTAGCAAGGCCATAGTCTCAGAAAAATAAAATAAAAGGACAAAGGATGTGGCTCAGTGGTTAAATGTCCCTGGGTTCAATCCCCAGTACCAAAAAATAAAAAATAAAAAAATAAGAGAGAGAGAAAATAAGAAAAGTTAGGGAAATGAAATACAATACTCAAGTTTAAACAGTAAGAGCAGGAGAAGAGGGAGCCAACAACCAGGAGACCGAACAAAGGATGAAAACCAAGCAGGTTAGGAACGATCCAGAAAAATATCAAGGTGACCTCATCTTACCAAAGGATTCTCTTGTATTTGTCCTACAAAACATTTTCTAATTCTTACATGGTGTGTTGGTTTGCTGTTTGTTTGTTTTGTCAGTTTATGATTGGCATCTCGTGAATAGTGATGATTTCATTGTAATAGTAATATTAATTAGGGAAGGACAATTTATGCCCAAAACATAGATAAAAGATATATTAAAATACTTCCCTGGCTAAGAAGACCCAACATTATAAAGAAGTAAGTTATTCCTCATTTTTTTTTAATTTGGCATGATCTAATCCCTATCTCCAAAAATATATCTAGAAAAATACCTCAGTCATTAAACACTAAAACAGTATGACATGGGTTCATGAATAGACCATTGGAACAGAGTTTAAAGTCTAGAAATAAGTCATATACTTATGGAAGTTTAGCACATGATAAAGATAGCATCAGTGGAGGAAAAAATGGTTTCTCAGTACACGATGTTGTTACATGATAGTCATCTTGGGAGAAAACGCGTTGGATCCATACCTTTCACCATGAGCCAGGATAAACTTTAAACAGACTAAAGATCTACATGTTTGTAAAAGTGAAGGGAAAAATAAAAAGAAAACATAAAAATTAAGAAAACCATGGAGAATGTCATAAAAGAAAATTGACATGTTGAGCTACACATTATAATCAGAAATTTTGCATGGTGAAAAAAGGTGTAAGTTGAAATGGTTAGATAAACAACTATTATTTTAGGTTATAACAATATGTTGATAACCTAAATATAGATGACTAGATATAAATATACATCTGAGAACTATATCTATCTGAGCCTTGTCTAAGTGTTATGTAAAAGTTTGTAAAATGAAAGTTTATCTAGGTTTACTGGCAAGGTAACCAATAAGTGCTCTCCTTTATACATTGTATCTGACATAGAAAGGCCACACTGTCATTTGAAAACCTGTCTTATATCTGCTTTGACTAAGTCTATTTCTGATCATTAACAGTGTTTCCTAAATGTGTAAGACTTTTGAGCTTATCCTTTGATTTTTGCTAATACTGCTAACTCATGCAGACTTGTGATTATTGTTAAAATACATTATAGGCTATGAATTTAAAAGTTAAACTTGGTTAAACGTAAAGTTTAGGGGACAGCACTTTACCAAGTCGGTGTCCTCCAAATTAAAATCATCTGTAGCTATAGTCTCAGATTTGTATAGAAATAACAAATTTGGTTGGTATTTATTCATGTTATTTGATGTGTTATAACTGGATGTTATAACTGTTGTCAGTAACTATATATACAAAAAAAATTAGCAGTTTAAAAAATGTTACTCGTTTTCTTTTTTTTCAATGTTTTAAATGTTATTACAGACTTGAACTTATGTTTTATATATATCAAAAATTGAGCTGTGCGCGGTGGCGCAAGCCTGTAATCCCAGCACTTAGCGAGGCTGAGACAGGAGAATCGCGAGTTCAAAGCCAGCCTCAGCAATGGTGAGGCGCTAAGCAACTCAGTGAGACCCTGTCTCTACATAAAACACAAAATAGGGCTGGGGATGTGGCTCAGTGGTCAAGTACCCCTGAGTTCAATCCCTAGTACCAAAATATATATATATATATTGTATACACTTATTAAACTAATACTTCAGATGTTTAAAAAAAAAAGCATGAACAAACTAAAAAAAATTGCCACTCAAGGATACCGGGCTAATTTCCCTCGCATATAACAGCTCCTTGAAATGTATAAGAAAATGACCATTCACCCAAGTAGAAAAATGGGCCAAGGAGATCAACAGAAAGGAAATATCCTTAAATATGTGAAAGCTGCTCAACTTCACAATAGAAGAAATGCAAACTAAACATACCTAAACACTTGTCATACTGGCAAAAATCCAAAAAGGTAACACAAGTGTACATTTTATCAATTAGCAAACTGAAGCTCATTGAACCAGAGGAGGCTGCCTAAGTTTACCCAGTTAATAATAGCATCAAGAATAGATGTGTCTTTGACTTGTAGCCTAATACTAAAATATTTCCACTACATATACTCTGTGTGCTCAGTATATGATAGTATTATAGGTACTATTTAATGTTAAAGTGGCATTTTCTTTGTTCAGATTTACTATTGGTACAAAAGGGATCACCAAATAAGCCAAATAAAATAAAACTTAGAATGTGTTCTAAATGTTATTTTGGTATCCACTCTAGCTATATGATCCTAACAGGAATTTTACAAAATCATCTTGTTTTTAAAGCGTTCTTTACCTGGATTTCAGAAACCATGCTAATGCTGTTAATACTGTCAGATGAACAAAAATACTTCTGTGATCCTAAAACCCCAAATTAGGGTTATCCTACTCTCAATAAAGCAAAAACATGAA
This sequence comes from Geosciurus inauris, assembly GCA_004024805.1. Lineage (NCBI taxonomy): Eukaryota > Metazoa > Chordata > Mammalia > Rodentia > Sciuridae > Geosciurus > Geosciurus inauris. The sequence continues at coordinate 8,071 of PVHX01025247.1, read as the reverse complement.
TTTCCCTTCTAATCTCCTGACTAGCATCAAGGGTGATCTGTAGGCTGGGCACAGTGGCACATACCTGTAATCTCAGTAACTTGGGAGGCTCAGGCAAGAGGATCACAAGTTTGAGATCAGCCTCAGCAACTTAGTGATAGCAAGACTCTGTCTCAAAATAAAAAAGGGCTGGGGATGTAGATCAGTGGTTAAGCACCCTTGGGTTAAATCCCTGGTACCAAAAAAATGGGTGATGTGCATCCTATACCTGCTCCTATGCCAGCCTCAGAAGAAAGCCTAAGAGAAACAAAATTATGGCCTCCTCTAGGTCACTTGGGGGCCAAAGCCTCCCACACTCTCAACTCCTTCCCTTTATCTTTTCTCATCTCTATCCCCCGCTCCCTTCCCCTAGCAAATATGATAGACTAACCTCTCCTTTACTGTATTTATCTCTAAAATGCTGGTACATTGTGTTTAAGGCAATTTTTTTCCAGTTATTTTATTTCATGTCAAGACAAAAAAGTTATGGCTAATAGAAAGATGTTGTTTTAGCTAGAAAGTTTATTTGCAAGGGGGTGGTGAGAGTCTCATGAAAATAAAAGGAAGACCAATAGAATAGAGAAAGGGAACCAAGGGAAGGAAGAGAGGAGAGAAAAAGTGGGGGAAAAGTTCTTCATTTGATAGGCTGGGAGACCTCATCTGCCCCTTTGCTTCTGCTTATCTTGGTGAATAGACCAGGAGCTAAAATCTACCATTAACACCAGATATGATTAACATTGACTCAGTATAGCCGGACGCGGTGGCTCACGCTTGTAATCCCAGCACTTAGGGAGGCTGAGACAGGAG